>OX421457.1:1147500-1152500 GCA_949126865.1 Montipora capitata | reverse complement strand
ACCCCGAGGAACGTGACACGAGAAGTACTGGTGATCATGATAAGCGACGAAAGGTGGTTGTATTCGCGGACAAGAACTTTCAATCCAAACGGTCACAGAGCGAATTCCGAGTCGATTTTCTCAGACTCTTTTTAAAAGCAAGTATATTACGAAGTTTTAACTCATAAAATGTAGAAGTAATGAGATTAAGAAAAAGATTGCATTCTGGCCTTTGCTTTAAAGGGATCCTCCACTAAAATGACAAAATAACTGAACCCACAGAACATAATGTTGACAATTAAAATTGTTCAAACTTTTTCCAATGGAAGTGTTTGTATCCGAAAAAAATAAATTTCAAAAACACTTGTTTTGGCTTTCAAATTTCCCGGGCGCCGCCATCTTGAATAATTGTGACGTGTCGTGGTTGCCCTATTGTTCTGACACAAAGAGCGTTTGTTCTGGAACAAAAGGGTAACCACGAGCCGTCACAATTATTCAAGATAGCGGCGCCCGGGAAATTTGAAAGCCGAAACAAGCGTTTTTGAAATTTATTTTTCTCGAATACAAACGCTTTCATTGGAGAAAGTTTGAGCTACTTCAATTGTAAACATTATGTTCTGTGGTTTAAAGTAATTTTGTTGTTTAACTGGAGGTTCCCTTTAAAAGGGAGGTCGATGGAGCTTAATTATAACTCTGAAATGGCCTGCAGCATTGTTGCATATTATTCTCAGTTGCCACTGGAATCCACCATTAATAACAAACATTAGATTCACTTTTTTAAAAAAATTGAAATACTGAGTTTTCTCATATTTTGAAGTTCAAAATTTAAAAAAATTAATGTTTGCTCTCTGCAAAGCGGCTCAAAATTTCTTCATAGCTACAATCGCAGACAAACCATTGAGAAGATTAGCACTTTTGACGTTTTCATTGCTTTCCCCCCCCCCCCCCCCTGATTCAATGTTGTGCAAAATTGAACGGTTTTAGTGGGAAATTGTTGTGTTACCTTCCAACATAGACCACTTTCAGAAATGGCGACCTCCTTTACATTCTTTTTTATTTATGTTAATAGGACCTACTGCTCTCATTTTGAAAACAAACATTCTTTTGAAATTTGCTTGTCGTAGCCAGGCTGGAAGGGCTTATGACCATTAAAACAAAAGAATATTCTGTTTGGCCGCCATTATGAAAGAAGTGTATTGAATAGAGGGGGCTATGTTAGAGAATGAGAAACTATTTTTTTCAGAAACGGGTTGAAGCGGGTTTTTGTTTTCCTTATTTTCTCTGATACCACAAGTCCTGGGACAGTGTCCTACATTAACGATAATAGTAAATTTAGAACAAATTACAATAATCGATAATGGACCTCTTTAGCTTGTACGTTTTGTTTTCCCATTTCAAACCACTTGATGTTACTCTAAGGAACAGTTTCTTTAAAATGTCGTCTTATACACGTGTCTATGTACGCATAACTTATGAAAAAACAAAAGGAAAATTTCCTTGGAAACATCACGTGGTCTGAAATGGGAAAACAAAACGTACAAGCTAAGGGTCTATTTAGATAGGCCACGTTCGATAGATCGACATTCACAGATGGCTACGAGGGCTTTTGGTTAAATTTGAATATTGTTTTGTTAACAAATCTTCCTTGAGACTTGGGGGGCAAAGAAAACAGAACTGAGCTGTGAACTTCCTAGCCTACCTGAATATTAATATATCGAACTCGGCCTATTACTTGGCTTGGTTTTATTGATACATAGCGAGAACTGGGACCGATGATTCTCCGGTCCCTTTCTATCTGCAATAACCAAAAATAGGGCCAGGAAGAAAGCTACATCAATGACCACGAGCTTCCTCTGTAGACCAGCATGTAAAGGCTTCAAATCTCTGGTGAATGCACATATCACCATTGGATTATCTCCCATACAAAAATGCTTAAAACGGACCGACGTACTAGAGCATAAATTCATACAACTTTTAAACCCCAAATATTCAGACTTAGCTAAGCCAGAAACGGAAACATTTTTTTGATCAATCCTATGTATCATACCAAAAATAATACTTCCTAATTAAATTCTGTACGTTTTAAGTGACCTCTGATATTTAAACAATGCAACTCTGTAATGAGCTAACCAACTGCAGTTTGGTACAATTCGTAAAAACGTGAGTTTCAAACTCCAAGCGTTAATTAACCAACTCCTATTGTTTCAATATTCAGGCTTTAATATTTAAGAAAAGGAGGACTTTCTTTGACCAAAAACCTATACAGTTATAAGAATTAAACGTATTTAATATGTTCTGAGAGTTTCAAATCAAAAGGCTCTATTTAAAGTGGATAAAATAACCTCTGAATATTTTAACAATAGAATTGGGTTAATGAGCCAGCCAACAGCAGTTTACTCTACCTCAGAAAAACCTGAGTTTGGACCTCCCAAAGTTCATTAACCACTTTCTATTGTTTCAATATTCAGGCTTTAATATTTAAGAAAAGAAGGACTCTCTTTGACCAAAAACCTATACAGTTCTAAGAATAAAACGTATTTAATATGTTCTGAGAGTTTCAAATGAAAAGGCTCTATTTAAAGTGGATAAAATAACCTCTGAATATTTCAAAAATAGAATTGGGTTAATGACCCAACCAACAGCAGTTTGCTCTACCTCGGAAAAACCTGACTTTGGACCTACCAAAGTTCATTAACTACTTTCTATTGTTTCAATATTCAGGCTTTAATATTTAAGAAAAGGAGGACTTTCTTTGACCAAAAACCTATACAGTTCTAAGAATAAAACGTATTTAATATGTTCTGAGAGTTTCAAATGAAAAGGCTCTATTTAAAGTGGATAAAATAACCTCTGAATATTTCGACAATAGAATTGGGTTAATGAGCCAACCAACAGCAGTTTGCTCTACCTCGGAAAAAGCTGAGTTTGGACCTCCCAAAGTTCATTAACCACTTTCTATTGTTTCAATATTCAGGCTTTAATATTTAAGAAAAGAAGGACTTTCTTTGACCAAAAACCTATACAGTTTTAAGAATGAAACGTATTTAATATGTTCTGAGAGTTTCAAATGAAAAGGCTCTATTTAAAGAGGATAAACTTTACCTCTGAATATTTTAACAATAGAATTCGGTTAATGACCCAACCAACAGCAGTTTGCTCTACCTCGAAAAAACCTGAGTTTGGACCTCCCAAAGTTCATTAACCACTTTCTATTGTTTGAATATTCAGGCTTTAATATTTAAGAAAAGGAGGACTTTCTTTGACCAAAAACCTATACAGTTCTAAGAATTAAACGTATTTAATATTTTCTGAGAGTTTCAAATGAAAAGGTTCTATTTAAAGTGGATAAAATAACCTCTGAATATTTTAACAATAGAATTCGGTTAATGAGCCAACCAACAGCAGTTTGCTCTACCTCGGAAAAACCTGAATTTGGACCTCCCAAAGTTCATTAACCAATTCCCATTGTTTCAATATTCAGGCTTTAATATTTAAGAAAAGGAGGACTTTCTTTGACCAAAAACCTATACAGTTCTAAGAATGAAACGTATTTAATATGTTCGGAGAGTTTCAAATGAAAAGGCTCTACTTAAAGTGGATAAAATAACCTCTGAATATTTTAACAATAGAATTGGGTTAATGAGCCAACCAACAGCAGTTTGCTCTACCTCGGAAAAAGCTGAGTTTGGACCTCCCAAAGTTCATTAACTACTTTCTATTGTTTCAATATTCAGGCTTTAATATTTAAGAAAAGAAGGACTTTCTTTGACCAAAAACCTATACAGTTCTAAGAATGAAACGTATTTAATATGTTCTGAGAGTTTCAAATGAAAAGGCTCTATTTAAAGAGGATAAACTTTACCTCTGAATATTTTAACAATAGAATTGGGTTAATGACCCAACCAACAGCAGTTTGCTCTACCTCGAAAAAACCTGAGTTTGGACCTCCCAAAGTTCATTAACCACTTTCTATTGTTTCAATATTCAGGCTTTAATATTTAAGAAAAGGAGGACTTTCTTTGACCAAAAACCTATACAGTTCTAAGAATTAAACGTATTTAATATTTTCTGAGAGTTTCAAATGAAAAGGTTCTATTTAAAGTGGATAAAATAACCTCTGAATATTTTAACAATAGAATTCGGTTAATGAGCCAACCAACAGCAGTTTGCTCTACCTCGGAAAAACCTGAATTTGGACCTCCCAAAGTTCATTAACCAATTCCCATTGTTTCAATATTCAGGCTTTAATATTTAAGAAAAGGAGGACTTTCTTTGACCAAAAACCTATACAGTTCTAAGAATAAAACGTATTTAATATGTTCGGAGAGTTTCAAATGAAAAGGCTCTACTTAAAGTGGATAAAATAACCTCTGAATATTTTAACAATAGAATTGGGTTAATGAGCCAACCAACAGCAGTTTGCTCTACCTCGGAAAAAGCTGAGTTTGGACCTCCCAAAGTTCATTAACTACTTTCTATTGTTTCAATATTCAGGCTTTAATATTTAAGAAAAGAAGGACTTTCTTTGACCAAAAACCTATACAGTTCTAAGAATGAAACGTATTTAATATGTTCTGAGAGTTTCAAATGAAAAGGCTCTATTTAAAGAGGATAAACTTTACCTCTGAATATTTTAACAATAGAATTGGGTTAATGACCCAACCAACAGCAGTTTGCTCTACCTCGAAAAAACCTGAGTTTGGACCTCCCAAAGTTCATTAACCACTTTCTATTGTTTCAATATTCAGGCTTTAATATTTAAGAAAAGGAGGACTTTCTTTGACCAAAAACCTATACAGTTCTAAGAATTAAACGTATTTAATATTTTCTGAGAGTTTCAAATGAAAAGGTTCTATTTAAAGTGGATAAAATAACCTCTGAATATTTTAACAATAGAATTCGGTTAATGAGCCAACCAACAGCAGTTTGCTCTACCTCGGAAAAACCTGAATTTGGACCTCCCAAAGTTCATTAACCAATTCCCATTGTTTCAATATTCAGGCTTTAATATTTAAGAAAAG
>OX421457.1:1120000-1140000 GCA_949126865.1 Montipora capitata | reverse complement strand
ATATTCAGGCTTTAATATTTAAGAAAAATGGGATTTAATATGTATTTAATATGTTCCGAGAGTTTCAAATGAAAAGGCTCGTTTTTAAGTGGATAAAATGACTTCTGAATATTTTAAGAATAGAATTGGGTTAATGAGCTAACCAACGGCAGTTTTGCCAGAGTCGGAATAACGTACGCTTGAATCTCATAAAGTTCATTAACCAATTTCTATTGTTTCAATATTCAGGCTTTAATATTGGAGAAAACGAGGACTTTCTTTGACCAAAAACTTATAGAGTTTTAACAATGGAACGTAATATGCTCTTAGATTTTCAAATGAAAAGGCTCTTTTTAAAATGGATAAAATGACCTGTGTGATATTTTAACAATAGAACTCGGTTAATCAGTCGTATATATTTGGATGAAGACAACTTGTTTGATGTATTCTGATAGAGTTTTATGAAAAGGGTCTGTCAGTTATAATGAGTCAGTTATGAGACGAACGAGATTATCCTTTATTCTAAATGACGTGTGAGCACAAGGAGAATGCTCTACTGAGCATTCACTTTGAAACAAGTGCTTTTCTTTGGTTTCATTTGTGTGTCTTCCGATACGGCAGCATCTTTTTGGGGCAAAGTGCTTGACTGAGTTTACGTGCAATGTTCATTTTTTTCTTATGGCAATTGTTTCTTTCCTACCGCATTTAAGGCTTTTTTCCCAAAACGGTATTGCAAATTTCTTGGTACTCGAAACCACCCAAGAAGGGCAGCCAATCAGATGACGCCTTTTTACTATAAAAGAGGCTACAGTAATAACAGGAAGAAATGACTGTGATGAGCTTTCAGTGAATGCCGCCCTACTTTCCTTGACTGAAGGTTATTTCACTTCGGAATCGAACTGTTGAGCTCTTACACCACAGTCTGGTGCACTGCAGACGATGCCAACCAGACAACTGTGGTTGAACGGGATGTTTTTATTGGTACCCCAACGTGCTTTATCACGTTTCTAAAGTTTCTTGAAGGGGTGAAGGATGGCGCAATGGTGAGAGCACGCGCCTCCAACCAATGTGACCCGAGACTCGGCGTTACATGTGGGTTGAGTTTGTTAGGTCTCTACTCTGCACCGAGAGGTTTTTCTCCGGGTACTCCTGTTTCCCCTCTCCTCAAAAACCAACATTTGACTTGATATGCGTTGAAAATAATAATTAGTCTTCTGGGATGAGCTCGCATCTTGAGAAAGGTCCTGTCAATCAAGTGAACTCTTTGGTACCTAAGGCCCATGGGTTGGACCCGGTGCTTCAGAGACTAAACAAGCAAGCCAAGGATTACAGGTGATAATAATAATAATAATAATAATAATAATAATAATAATAATAATAATAATAATAATAATAATAATGAGGCAAGAAGACCAGACATATTGTAATTAACAAGAAAGAGCGAAAGGGGATAATCATCGATATTGCTGTACCAGCTGATGTAAGAGTAGGGGAAAAAGAAAGGGAAAAGGTGGAAAAATACCAGAACTTGAAGAGAGAGATCGGAAGATTGTGGAAACTCAAAATGGTAAAAGTCGTACCTGTAGTGATAGGAGCCCTTGGAAGTGTCACCAAAGGATTTGATAGGTGGATTGAAAAGCTAGGGATACCATTCAATGTTGGAGTAATTCAAAACACTGCTTTGTTGGGAACTGCAAGGATTTTGAGGAGGAAAGTGTTGGAAATGTGAAGAAGAGACAATTTTGTTAGCCTTAGGTCATTTGTTATGACTCGCCTAACAGAAGAAAAGACGGCAATGACAACAGCCAGAACATGATGTTAAATTTTATAATAATAATAATAATAATAATAATAATAATAATAATAATAATAATAATAATAATAATAATAATAAATAATAATAATAATAATAATAACTTTATTAACATGTCAGGTAAAATAGCAGTTTCCGACTAAGTAAGGACACCGATTGATTGTTGACTTCAGTTTACAGTGTCCCCAATTAGTGCTCCAGCGCTAGAACGAAATAAAGTTCCTTTCCTTTCTCCATTTGTGCGAAAGATTCGAACCACGGGAAAGGTATCAAACCAAAGAAGACGTAAACGATGGTTAAGTCGTGTCAAGGTTAGTTAAGTGGAACCCAGTTAACTTGACGAAATTTCTCTTCTCGTTATCAAAACGAGGCCTTTGCAATGCAAGCAGTTGGGGTCCTACTATTAATGGGGTGGGGAATTCAATCCTGACAAAGGAGTGGCGTAGATATCGTTAGATGACACCTTTGTTTCTTACTCGCTGATTTTTAAGTGCACCTGAATGTTTTCAAGGTACATTGCAGCAGCAGTGAAGGGTTTAAATTATTTTATTATTTTTATCACAATTATTCGAAGTATACACCTGCTAAGCCATGTAAACGTTCTTCGAAAACGCGAATGGAAGCCGATGAGCAGAAAAATAATCATCGCATCTTGTATGTAAGTAATATAAATGCATTTGAAAGAAAAAAATATGAGCAAGTGTTTAAAGCACTGCTTAATTACCTTGCTACATTTTCGTGTTTTCTTATTTCTGTGTTTTTCCGTCGCTTTAAATTTATATTTAAACATTTTTAAATACATCTTTGCCCCAAGAGCTCACTAAAAACTCAACTAGTTTTGAGAGCCATAAAATGTAAACAAGTAATTAGGTGAATTGAAAAGTGCCTGGAGAGTTTTTAATGATTGGACATTTAACTTCCCATTTGGTTTAAGGAAAGGGGAATTTTGAACCACCAAAAAAACAATCAAATGCATAGGGGTTAATTGTGCATGTTGAAGCTTACAGGTACAGGTACCATGACTTACAAGGGAGTGAGAAGAGCAGGCACATGAAATCAACAAAGCCACACCCATTATAATGAGAGAGAAGTAAAAATAGAGCATTTCCACTTTGCAGTCATTAAACCTCCTGTAATTTTCATTTGTTTACACGTCACTTAGGGTTTCCACTCCAAAGATTACAGCCATTCTGTAAAAGCAAGCAAGGTTGAATTTAGGAAGCAATGAAAACAGCAGGGAGGGGGAGGGAGAATGTCATGTGCACTTCCAAAACAAGAATAGAAACATTCGTTATAGCTAAGAGACACGCTAACACACTATGTAGGGTTACACATTAAGTTTTATTCTTACAGCTACAACAAGTTGCAAATTTGTTGAGACACGTTCATGAATAAAACACCTTTTCTAGCTTCCAATACCCGCCGTATCAAGAATTTAAACCTTTCCCACTGCCCTTCCCCTCTCCCCCTTTCAATGTTGACTGTTTAAGTTGGGGAGGGGAGGAGGGGAGGGGGGGCTGCAGTGTGAGAGATAAATAGAGGATATTAAATGGCCGCCCTGGGATACAAATTTTATCTTTGAGTGCTGCAAGTATCTCTCACGAGTGAGCGAAGCGAACGAGTGAGAGATACTTTCAGCACAAGAAGATAAAATTCGTATCCCCAAACTGCCATGTAATGTTCTGTTTATTATATAGATATTGATGAAATGTCTAGATTTAAAACAACTTGTTTTATTCATTTTTGAAATGATGAAAAAGTGGTCACCAACCGCTAAAACACGCATGTTGGGTAACATGAAACAAGATATGAAAGTTATGAAAAACAAATCATGATAATGTCAAATTTTGCAATAAAAATGTTAATGTAGTAGGGAAGAATTATATTAAAGCACAAAAGTATCTTACAATGAAGAGAAAGCTCGCGTTTTATTGGCTAATCGTGTTGGTTACCATGACAACACCAATATCCTCACATGTGAAAGATAAAAATGATATGTTCACTGCGCAAAGTGAAGATATGATTTTTTAGCAACAGGAGAAATCCTGGTATTTCATCAGTATTTATATAATAATAGGTAAATTAATAACGCCCCAAGAAGGTGAAGTGTCTCCACTATTTTTGCAACTTGTTGTAGCATACTATTCAAATGAGCCAGTTGAATTTGTATCTAGCCTTAGATATTTCATCCACCGTAAGTTAGCTCTTACAGCTGGTAAAAATATGAATATTCCCTTTGGTGATTTTTAGTCCCTAGTCTCTTAAAGCGGTTGCTTATGAGAAGTGTATGTTGTGAGAGACTTTATTTTTTCCTTTTGATCTTTATGAAAATTCACTCCAGTTGTCTTCAAAAGAACTGTTGCTTTTAAATGGAGATAGTTGATCCATTCAACATGCATACATGTGTCAGTTCAAACATCATCTATCGCTCACAGATTGCACATAGAGCTCACTGGGGACCCAATAACAATTCTGCTAGAGATTGTAGAAAGGGCGTAAGGAGTATTATTAATTTTTATTCCTGTCAAGAGTTTGATAGTACATGTAACTACTTAATAACCAAGAGTGAGGTCATTACAGCAAAATCTCAAACTGAGGCCTTGCCGTATTGATCAAGGAATAGCAAGGTCAATACAGCTAGGCAGAGGTTTGAGATTTCACTGTAACCACCAAACGGTCAAGGGTATTAAGTTGTTTATTACATGGCTAACAGAACGATATTAAAGAAGGAAAAACTAACTTGCATAACCCATAATCAGCCCAACAACGCGCATTAGATCAGCCAGAAACACTAGCCATATAATAATTTCCAATAATTTCAGCAACTCAATAACTTTTGCAATCACATTCACAAATGAAAGGGAGTGGTGGTGCTTTAATATTAATGGTTAATAAAAATAAAACACAACCGCAGTGAACCCTAAAGATGTTACTGCCACTGTGGACAGGGCTTTCCTTAAGGCATAATACCAGGCTGGAAAATAAGGTGTCTTTAAATCTTTTGATAATGCAAAGGCAAGTCCAACACATAACGTCACCAGTCCAGGAAATGGATTTAAAAGCAATGATATCCATGCAATAAGTGATGGTGACACACTGTAGCCAAGAGTGCTCCAAGTTGGCTTTGGGTTGCTTCCTTCAGCCAATGCATATCCCCAATGTATTGCACCAAGAAAGGACAGTATGCATGCTCCGTAGGCTTGTTGTGCATGAAGGGGTAGTTTCTAAAGAAACTGTGGTGCTGCGTCGGTGGGGAAGTAGTATACAAAAATTTGGTTTTATCAACGGAGTTGATAATGTAAATTGGCCACCGTACAGAGATTCTAAAAGCTGACGTTTCGAGCGTTAGCCCTTCGTCAGAGCGAATCGAGGGATTATGGGTTACGTGTAGTTTTTATAGTAGAGTAGGAGCTACGCTATTGGTGGTAACATGGCAACGTGAAAATAGGAATATATTAGTTAAATGAAAAGCGTTCGTTAATACCGTGAGGATTAAGGGTGCCGATTTGAAAGATGAATTTTTGTTCCAGATTCTTGCGGCTTTCCGTCGTACCTAGATGTAGGGAAAGGCCGCAGACTGCCATGTGTTTTTTGGAGTGGTTAGGCAGATTAAAATGGCGAGCGACTGGCTTAGATGCATCCTTGTCATTCTTCTCAACATCGCGAAGGTGTTCGCGGAATCGGTCGCCTAGTCGTCTACCTGTCTCACCAATGTATAATTTATTGCATAACGTACAGGTTATGCAATAAATGACATTTGCGGAGGTACATGTGAAACGATCGGTGATCTTAACAGATCGCTTAGGTCCCGATATCTTGCTAGTGTTAACAATGAAACGACAAGTATTGCATCGTGAGCGCGCGCATTTGAAAGTGCCGGGTTGCTCGTGAGTTTTGAGCGCGCTTCTAACTAAAAAGTTGCCTACGTTTTTGTCGCGCTTGAATGAAATAAGTGGAGGTTGCGAAAAGATTCTACCAGTCTCGGGATCATTTTGGAGTAATTTAAAATTACTAAGAATGATGCTTTTGACTGCGTGATTATGAGGATGGAAAGTGAGGGTGAATGGAATTCTGTCATTCTTATCTTTTTGTGACGTTTGTAGTGATGACTGTCGATCAAATTGTTGAGCGCGATGATGGCCCGCTTTGACCACAGAGACAGGATAGCCACGTTTTTCGAAGAACTGGCACATCTCCTCTGATTTGCTGGAAAAATCGGAGTCATCACTACATAGACGTCGAAGTCTAAGAAATTGAGAATAAGGAATGGAGTTCTTGACATGTGATGGATGTGACGATGAATACAACAAATAACTGTGTGAATCAGTAGGTTTGTAGTGCACACTAGTACATAGCGCGTTGCCTCTAATAGAAACTTTGATATCTAGGAAAGCCAATGAAGTTTCCGAAATTTCCCAGGTATATTTAAGAGCCGGATGAAAAGAGTTGACGGAGGTTATAAATTGATCGAGTTCTTCTCTGCTGGATGAAATAGCGCCGATGCAGTCGTCGATGTAGCGGCCGTAGAGTTCAGGTTTGGGGCCGTCGTACTGATTAAAAAATTGGTGTTCAACATATCCTACAAAAAGATTGGCATAGCTAGGTCCCATTCTTGTGCCCATCGCTACACCATTAATTTGTTTGTAATAGTTGCCGGCGAATGAAAAACAGTTAAGCGTTAAAACTAGTTCGGCAAGGCGGAGGAGCGTTTCCGAGTTAGGTTCTTTGACAGTGCGTTGATCGAAAAAGTGTTTGAGTGCTTGAAGACCTTCGCTATTAGGAATGACTGTATATAGAGATGTAATGTCCATGGTGAAAATAAGTTTGTCTTGGCCGGAGAAATTGAAATCGCGGAAAATTTGTAGTGCGTGTGTACTGTCTTTAATGTATGATGGCAAAGATTTGACGATAGGCGTCATAATCCTGTCTAAGTAGCTAGAAATGAGTTCGGTGGGGCAACTACAGGCAGAAACGATAGGGCGACCTGGGTTGTTGGGTTTGTGAATTTTAGGCAAGAAGTAAATGCACGAAGTTCTAGGGGTGTTGATGATGAGATTAGTGGCAGTGTCCGGTAATTCTTGATTAACTATAAGATTTTGAATGGTGTCTTTGACAAGTTTTTGATTTTTGGAAGTGAGATCTTTAGGGATTTTGGCATAAAACGAGGTATCCGAAAGTTGCCGCAAAGCTTCTTTTTGGTAAAGGTCGGACCGCCAAACAACTACCGCGCCGCCTTTGTCGGCCGATTTGACAACTATGTCGTTGCGTTTACTAAGATTTTTAAGGGCCGCCCACTCTTCCGAGGAAAGGTTGGAAAATTTAGTGTTGCGATTGAATTTAAGTTTGTGAATGTCGTGACGGCATTTTTTGGTGAAAAAATCTAAAGAGGCAAATTGTCCCTCTGGGGGAGTCCATTTGGATTTGCGAACTAGAAGTGTTTCAAAAATATCTTTATTAGAAGTGTCCGAATCGTCCTCTTTGTCGTGAAAAAAGGCTTTTAATTGAACGCGGCGAAGGAATTTTTCAACATCTTGCTTAATAGAAAATTCGTTGGTGCGTTTGGTAATAGGGACAAAATTTAGGCCCTTACTGAGAACAGATTTCTCTGAGTCAGTAAGCGGAAGATTTTCTGGAATAGTAATTACGGTATTATGACTATGCAATGTAGTGTCGTCGGTAATTTGCGGACCTATTAATTGTTGAAGTTTTAGAGTCTTGGTTTGGTGTAAATGGTCAAACAGTCCAGAATTAAGTTGTCGGATTTTAGCGCGAATCGATTGTACTAAAATGGCTGGACAGATTTTGGAAAGTTCGGAGCGGCAATGAAGGATTTGTTTGTCAAGTGCGATTCGTTTTTGGCACATAGCTCTAATTGTGATCCTCATAATGTTACGTGAAAAAGAATTTTGCGCACATCGAATTTGGTGAAGATACTGATTTGAATGAGAGAATGTAGACGCATGAAAGTTCGAGCGAAAACCTTTAGGAATGACTTTAGAATTGAGGCAACGGCCGATGAAGTTGATGTGACTACAAAACCTAGTTTTGGCGAAAATGAGAGTGGCTAAACGGAAAGCTAAGTTAGCTTTCCGTTTAGCCACTCTCATTTTCGCCAAAACTAGGTTTTGTAGTCACATCAACTTCATCGGCCGTTGCCTCAATTCTAAAGTCATTCCTAAAGGTTTTCGCTCGAACTTTCATGCGTCTACATTCTCTCATTCAAATCAGTATCTTCACCAAATTCGATGTGCGCAAAATTCTTTTTCACGTAACATTATGAGGATCACAATTAGAGCTATGTGCCAAAAACGAATCGCACTTGACAAACAAATCCTTCATTGCCGCTCCGAACTTTCCAAAATCTGTCCAGCCATTTTAGTACAATCGATTCGCGCTAAAATCCGACAACTTAATTCTGGACTGTTTGACCATTTACACCAAACCAAGACTCTAAAACTTCAACAATTAATAGGTCCGCAAATTACCGACGACACTACATTGCATAGTCATAATACCGTAATTACTATTCCAGAAAATCTTCCGCTTACTGACTCAGAGAAATCTGTTCTCAGTAAGGGCCTAAATTTTGTCCCTATTACCAAACGCACCAACGAATTTTCTATTAAGCAAGATGTTGAAAAATTCCTTCGCCGCGTTCAATTAAAAGCCTTTTTTCACGACAAAGAGGACGATTCGGACACTTCTAATAAAGATATTTTTGAAACACTTCTAGTTCGCAAATCCAAATGGACTCCCCCAGAGGGACAATTTGCCTCTTTAGATTTTTTCACCAAAAAATGCCGTCACGACATTCACAAACTTAAATTCAATCGCAACACTAAATTTTCCAACCTTTCCTCGGAAGAGTGGGCGGCCCTTAAAAATCTTAGTAAACGCAACGACATAGTTGTCAAATCGGCCGACAAAGGCGGCGCGGTAGTTGTTTGGCGGTCCGACCTTTACCAAAAAGAAGCTTTGCGGCAACTTTCGGATACCTCGTTTTATGCCAAAATCCCTAAAGATCTCACTTCCAAAAATCAAAAACTTGTCAAAGACACCATTCAAAATCTTATAGTTAATCAAGAATTACCGGACACTGCCACTAATCTCATCATCAACACCCCTAGAACTTCGTGCATTTACTTCTTGCCTAAAATTCACAAACCCAACAACCCAGGTCGCCCTATCGTTTCTGCCTGTAGTTGCCCCACCGAACTCATTTCTAGCTACTTAGACAGGATTATGACGCCTATCGTCAAATCTTTGCCATCATACATTAAAGACAGTACACACGCACTACAAATTTTCCGCGATTTCAATTTCTCCGGCCAAGACAAACTTATTTTCACCATGGACATTACATCTCTATATACAGTCATTCCTAATAGCGAAGGTCTTCAAGCACTCAAACACTTTTTCGATCAACGCACTGTCAAAGAACCTAACTCGGAAACGCTCCTCCGCCTTGCCGAACTAGTTTTAACGCTTAACTGTTTTTCATTCGCCGGCAACTATTACAAACAAATTAATGGTGTAGCGATGGGCACAAGAATGGGACCTAGCTATGCCAATCTTTTTGTAGGATATGTTGAACACCAATTTTTTAATCAGTACGACGGCCCCAAACCTGAACTCTACGGCCGCTACATCGACGACTGCATCGGCGCTATTTCATCCAGCAGAGAAGAACTCGATCAATTTATAACCTCCGTCAACTCTTTTCATCCGGCTCTTAAATATACCTGGGAAATTTCGGAAACTTCATTGGCTTTCCTAGATATCAAAGTTTCTATTAGAGGCAACGCGCTATGTACTAGTGTGCACTACAAACCTACTGATTCACACAGTTATTTGTTGTATTCATCGTCACATCCATCACATGTCAAGAACTCCATTCCTTATTCTCAATTTCTTAGACTTCGACGTCTATGTAGTGATGACTCCGATTTTTCCAGCAAATCAGAGGAGATGTGCCAGTTCTTCGAAAAACGTGGCTATCCTGTCTCTGTGGTCAAAGCGGGCCATCATCGCGCTCAACAATTTGATCGACAGTCATCACTACAAACGTCACAAAAAGATAAGAATGACAGAATTCCATTCACCCTCACTTTCCATCCTCATAATCACGCAGTCAAAAGCATCATTCTTAGTAATTTTAAATTACTCCAAAATGATCCCGAGACTGGTAGAATCTTTTCGCAACCTCCACTTATTTCATTCAAGCGCGACAAAAACGTAGGCAACTTTTTAGTTAGAAGCGCGCTCAAAACTCACGAGCAACCCGGCACTTTCAAATGCGCGCGCTCACGATGCAATACTTGTCGTTTCATTGTTAACACTAGCAAGATATCGGGACCTAAGCGATCTGTTAAGATCACCGATCGTTTCACATGTACCTCCGCAAATGTCATTTATTGCATAACCTGTACGTTATGCAATAAATTATACATTGGTGAGACAGGTAGACGACTAGGCGACCGATTCCGCGAACACCTTCGCGATGTTGAGAAGAATGACAAGGATGCATCTAAGCCAGTCGCTCGCCATTTTAATCTGCCTAACCACTCCAAAAAACACATGGCAGTCTGCGGCCTTTCCCTACATCTAGGTACGACGGAAAGCCGCAAGAATCTGGAACAAAAATTCATCTTTCAAATCGGCACCCTTAATCCTCACGGTATTAACGAACGCTTTTCATTTAACTAATATATTCCTATTTTCACGTTGCCATGTTACCACCAATAGCGTAGCTCCTACTCTACTATAAAAACTACACGTAACCCATAATCCCTCGATTCGCTCTGACGAAGGGCTAACGCTCGAAACGTCAGCTTTTAGAATCTCTGTACGGTGGCCAATTTACATTATCAACTCCGTTGATAAAACCAAATTCTTGTTGTGCATGCACTATTAATCCCATGAATTCAGGAAAAATGACTGACATCCCAGCCAAGCCACAAAAAGGAATAGCTCCAGAGAATCCAAGAAAAAATGCGGAAGGAGGACTGGATTTTAGGTCTGTAAAGAACCTTTCTGTTGATTGGATACTCAGAGGTCTGACATGAAGTGATAGTGGGTGCCTTGTCTCTTGAATTACAAAACCCTGAAATGAAAGTCTCCTTGGCTCAGATAGGTAAAAAATAAATTCAATAGCCTTTACAGACATAAATGAATACTTAATCTTGGTCATTTCTCAAAAGAAAAGTTGGCGCTTTAAACGTATTTAATTGAAGGTGTGAAACCACTAAATCCTACCTTATGGAAAATCATCTGGTCCTGATTTATACTTTGTATGATACTTTGCGATAAAAATTTTTTACGCCATAGATTTTTGCCTCTAAACAAGCAAGGTGCGTAAAGGATATTGAAAGTTGCCGTCTCACAGAAGAGCGCCCGTAACACCGCCATTTTGAAATTACCGCTGTACAGAAGTATCGTCGATTTTCTCGAGACAAGAGTCTATCATCATCATAGAGTCGTCATAGAAACTCGTTAGCATTACAGCAACATGATTTACATAAGTATCAAAGCGTCTCGCTTTTATTCAAAGGCCTGGTAACTGAGCACAGAACACAGTGACGTCATTTTACCTAAATTTAGCTTCCCGTTTCAGTAACGATTCAGGCATGTGCATTCGTAAAAATATTACCTTTCAAAATAAGATCCTTTCATGTTGAAGACTGCCAAATTCATCAGGAAGAGTAAATTTTAGTAATCTTAAAGAGCTGGATATTCGTTTGGCCGGGTTCTTCCTTTATCAACAAACCCATTAAAAAAGCTTTCCTTTGATTTAAAATAGCCTCATATCGTTCTTTCATTTTTATTCTGTAGTTCGTAATTCATTACTTAATGTAGAATGCGTGAATCTTTCTGGAGTCGTATGTCTCACTATGAACGACGGTTACGTAGCCAATGAAAGACTGGGAAGCAGAGCCCATTGATAAATATCAAGAGAAAATTACATTCCCTAAACATAACTTTCTATTTACATGCATGTGTTTCTTGCAATTTGATATTTGGGGCTCTCCCAGGGGTTTTGGGGAATAAGAGAACATAGCTAATATGGGAACAAGTGAAAGACAAAATATCTTACGGAACGAGGAAACAATATACACTTAATGTATGGTCCCGAGGGAAACAGTTAGTTTTGTTTTCCCCAGAGTCCTCAGAGTCATCAGGACTCGAGGGAAAACAAAACTAACTAGTTTCCCGAGGGACCAGACATTAAGTGCTTTGTTATATATTTACACTTTTCCTGCAACAATCGCAGCAAAACATCCGGAGCGGGCAACAACTGCGGAATTGTATCCCGGTCGGGATACATTTGAATTTGATCAGGACCACGTGACCAAGAATCAACCAATCAAATGAGAGCCCGCGCTACTGGGGGAAAAATTCAGCTTTTTAACAAAAACCTTTTAAGGTGGCTCGAAATAGTTTCTCCTTTTTTTCAAACAAATAAGCATATCCTGTCCTTAGACGCGTAAACAAGCACGGTGACCCCATTTTTTTATTGCATTTTTTTTAATGTTCGTATCATGAATGTTAATTATGGCAAGTTTCCAAAAAAGTTTGATAGAAGAACAATTTCAAGGGAATTACCTTAAGGGATCAAAAAGCTTAGAACAATTTTTGGAAATATTTTCAGGAACAAGGGAACACAATAAAACTTATGAAGGGCGCACCCCTCCCTCTTGGAGGACTTCATTGTCTCTTTAGCCCGAGGCGGGGGGGGGGGGGGTAATCCCATATAAAAGGGGAGGGATGCTTTTCGTCTTGCTTAGGGGTGTAAATTCCGGATTTTGGTCTCACTTAGGGTGTTTTAGGCAAAACGCAATCATATGTAGCCCTGAAGGTCTCCTTTAGGGTTGCGTGCGAATAAATATAAAAGTGTATATTTACACTTCTATATTTCTTCACATGGGTGAAAGTATTAGATGATTATGTCTTTGCCATCATTAAAAGTCACTGTATTTTTTATTTCTCTGTGTTTTAATATGGTCTCTTTGGCCCAAGCCCAGATTGGTCTCCTTTAGGGGTTTAATTTAATATTTCCGGCGAGCATCCCTCCCATTTTTATATGGGAGTCCCCCCCGGCTCTATAGATCGAAATGGGAAACAACAAACTCCTTCTGAAGTATTTAGAAACGGTTGAGTTAATTTATTCCCGTCATCAAGTTACGAGATCACACCAGGAAATCAGTCGTATCCTTGAGCGTTCAGGTGCAAGAAGAAACATCAAGCGTCAACTGATATATGTTTCACGGCTTACCTACCGATAAAAAAACGAGGCGAGGTGTTTCATCCCCAGCTCTCGTCAATTACCCTGTTTATGAAGCCTTGCTTCGGCTGACTCAGTTACCTACACACGTGATGATAAAGTGTTACTGGCTTTAAATAGCCCACGTTCAAAGTTCATTTTTGTGCACTTTAAACTTCGAAAATTGACATGTAATCCAACAAACAAAAAAACAAACAACATCCATATATTTAATTGATCGGTGAGTTATATTAATGGCGTATGTTTTAATTCGGCAGGGGGTTTTATATCTGAGTGAATTTTCAATACTTTTCGTCATTACAAAGAAAACCAGACAAAACAAATTGTGATGTCATCGATGCATCTTTAACAAATATCGCAAAAAAATAATCAAGGATATTGCAAGTAGTTTCGCTTTTTCGGTAAAATTTGTAAATTTGTTTGGATTTGCCCAAGGAGAAATGGATCAGCCGTGCCATTAAGGTGCTGAAAGCAAGTTCATTACTCCTGCTTCCTCATTTTAACTTTACTTGCCATCAAACCTTCCGTAATAGGTGGTTCGCAACCAATCTGTGGACTCACAGATAACAATGCTGCAACCTACAATTGCTGGTGGACGAACAAAAAGAACTAATGAGAGAAATTTTGTTTTCGTGCCGATCATTACCTATATTCGCGCCTTTCCTTTTTTTTCGTCTCTTCCGATTATCACAAGATGAAACATTTTGCGAACACGATTCCTGGCTTCTCTATTCTTCAAAATACTCGTTCCTACGCATGCGCGCATGCATTCACCCAGTTCCCCAGTTGCGATTATTTTGTTTCTGCTAGACAGGAGTCACATGCCAGCCACAAAGACAAGACAAGGCAAGTCACGGGTAAAGCCTAAAAAGCACTTGATCATAGGACATCTGTTGAATCAGTTGAGCGCTAGCTCAGTCGTTTTCTGACTGAAATGTTGCCGGATTTGTCACGGTGCGAGAAGAACGCCTCCAGAACACAAGCCTAGAACAGCTTGTGTTTATTCCTTAGCGTTTGACTAATTCACGTGCAATTTAGAAAAATAGCTTGAATTGCTAATGACAGAAGTTGTCTCTGAATACAGCCGACATATTTATTTATTTGTTTATTGCGAATGAGAGCGAAAGGGAAAAAAATAGTCAAAGCAATAAAATAAACTCGATGGAAACGAGAGGCCCGGTTTTCCGGTTACCTTTTAAACTTCATCGCAAGAGATAACCCATGCTAATAATTGGAACCAGAAACCCATAAGGGTTGAAACGTGTAACGCGCGTTCACAGCTTCCGAATATTCAGTGCGAACTGATTGGTTGAATGTTTCAGTGCTAAGTACCATATTTGGAAACCATTCGCTCTTGTTGTTCCAAATATGGTACTTAGCAAATTGAATATTCAGAAGCTTGTTTCCCAGCACACAAGGGGCCGTTACACGTTTCAACCCTTATGTGTTTCTGTTGGAACCTAATCATAACAAACGCAGCCAATCGAAATGAGCCAATCAAAACTTGTCAGCAAGTGCCAACTATGGTTTTTGGACTTGCGTTTGAAAACAATGTCCAGCATGTGTCAATCGAATCACTTTTGCAAGTACATGTAAAGCGAAACAGAAGCGGGCATAAAATTAATTCCGTTGGCCCACTAAGTATGGCCAAGTGAATTACACCACATTATCTCGTCCACGGTATCACATGCGCGGACATCTTGTGAGTTCGATAAATTTTGTCAAGTATTGATTAAAAAACCTAAAAAACTGTAACAGAGATTTGCGTGGCGCTGACCTTTGCTTTGTTCATCAGTTATCGCCGATTCGATTAAAAATATTGGACTGACCAACAGGGGTAGTGGTTGTATGTCGTTTCAGCTTGTTGTAGAAATCCTAATAATAAATCCAACCTACGTCAACTCTTTAAGGTCTATTGTTTACACGACTTATTTAGCCAGTTCTTTTTACAGATTTGTGGGCAAAAATCATATATGTAAGGTGTATTTTCTGCAAGTTTTCGACATACTTGATACAAACCTAGCCCGGAATGGACCCATATAAATTTCACTGCGATAACAGTGAGAACTGTCGGAAGACTATTGTTCATCATACAAGTAAAGACACAGTTTGATCAGTGAATAATAATTAGTGTCAAGGGATATTTTTGGGCCGCTTGACAACGTCAGCAAACATCGCTTTGAATGTTCTATCTTTAGGCTGTAAATAAAATGACAAACAAAGGGAAAAAAGGATATAAGTGACCAATGTTCAATACAAAACAAACCAGAACCACTTTAGAACAATTTAAATTATTACTCTTCAAAGGAATAAAAAGATGGACACCTCAATCATGATATTCATTAACTGAACATAATTGGTCTATCAGGCAATCTCTCTAGAATAATTTTATTACAATTTAAAATCAGAGAGAAAGAATCTTGTCTGTATGCGGACTTGGAAGACTTGTATTTCCCTGTGTCGCGATTGTTGTCTAGAGGTTAATAGGAGAATGGTCGGCTTGCAAGCCGCGAATTGTGATCATCTAATCAATGTTTATGACGTTATTTTCTTTTAGGTCAGTTAGGTCGTATAATAGGTGTAATAAGTCCAAAAAACGCAAAAGTTCAAAACAATTTTGATTTTGAAATTTTTGCTCAAGTTGATTTTTACCCCTTAGGATTTGTCAATGAGATGGTCATGGTAGGATCTTTTCAAAGTAAAATGATATGTACCGAATGCGGAACAAAATTAGGCAGGGCCTTGACTTGAATAAACATCCGCTCACTTCTGCTGTGAATGTAAATGCGCAAGAGTGAGATAAGGTTTATTTCGTCAATCGGGGAAGCCCCAGGATAGCGGAAAATCACGAGGGGGCAATTTGTTCCTGTTCTGGCTATTTCAAAGTTGACTTGAGGAATATATGATAAACGGGTAGCGTCCGATGAGATTCCTTAAGTATAAAAGCAAAGGATATCAGTAAACGAATATTTCCAAGAACAGTGCTTTTGTTTGCTTTCATAAGTTATCACCGCAGCAGCCTAATTAAGCTATTCAGTGGATACACAAAACAACAGGCAAAACGAGACAAATCCCTTCAAACCTCATGTTGCCATTTATTGCGCTTCAATCAAACATGAATTTAATTTAAAATAATCACCAATGTCCTTTAAATGAGGCAAGAAGCCAAAAACTGAATCAATGTTTTGCGAATCGCCTTGTGGAACCATCTTATAAATAAATAGATAAATTACATCACATTACATTTTTCTTTGGCTTTCTTTAAGCCTCCAATCTTGAACTTTTTCTTCTTTGAAGGTGTCTCAGGCAGCATCAGTCTAAGTAGTTGATTAAAAACTTCATCAACATTGAAATTGTCCTTGGCTGAGGTCTCAACATATCGAATTGGAACTTTATCCGAACGGTATAATGATATCAACTCTGCGATTTGTTCCCCTCCAACTTCTCGCATGTGCAAGTCTTTTTTATTCCCAACTAAAACAATAGGTACCCCATCTTCGCCTCGTAGTGAGACAATTTCATCCAGTATTCTATACAGCTCTCGAAACGTAAATTCACTGTCGAGTGAGAATACAAGCACTATACCAGCAGCTTTGCGGATTGTCACCTGTCTCATAGCAGGGAACTGAAAGCTCCCAGCACAGTCTGTAGCATTAAGAACCCTAACGTAATTGCTTTGGTGTATCTCGTGGCTGTAGTAGTCTTCCACTGTTGGTGTGTACACCATTTCAAACTCTCCTGTAAACGAGCGTCTAACCAAGGACGTTTTGCCAACACTAGCTGCTCCAAACAAAGCAATATCAAAAGAAGTTCGGTGGTATCTGGTTAATATACAGCGATGTTTCATTATGTTAGTCTTCGCCTGTACAAGACAAGATCGAAGTGCTCCACTTTGTCTTTTCGTCTGCACCGAATGTCAATTCTTTAAGTGCTTGATTATCAGTGCGCTTATCATTATATGCTCCGACTGACTGCATCCTATTTTCCTCGTCAGGCCCTACGTAAGAGCTCAAGAGACGTCATAGTACATCCGCAGTACAATTGTCATATGTCAAAAGCGAGGGCACGGAACACACACACACTTAAGAAAACAATACTCAATATAGACAATATCGCCCAAGCTGGGAAAGATGGTTATTAACAAATGGCGGTAGACATGGAGTTAATCTGGTTACTTTTCCGATTTCATCAGATCAGTAAGGAACACTTGTGGATCTTCTTTTTCCAAGTTGAGATTCAGGAATTTCATGACAATAGCTTTAAACCTGGTGAATAAAGGAATCAACCACTAATGTGTCAGCAAACCACATGGTCTTCAGTCAAGTCGAGATTATTCTAAACGTCATATCAGAAAGAGAGTGAGTTCAGTTGAATTCAAGAGATCAGCACTTCACATTGTGCAATTGAGATGAAACTACTTCAAGTGTTAAGGCACTCCGCTCTGGCCAATATTCAATTTCGCGATGTAAGAGTGCTGTTAACGATCTACGAGACTCGGTAGGCTCAAGAATCTATACTGATGGCAGAGTATATCTACGAGACAAGGGCAGAATATTTTCCACTTTCCAGTGTTGGTCACATACTAAGTAGAAAGAGACCCTCCTGTGCCTTTAATCACAGGTCAATAATTTTGCAGAAAAATTACAGCGACTGTTAAAATAGGAATAATTAAAAAAGGAAGGATCAAATCTCGCCGTAACAAACAACTGATGACACGCTTTGCAAAAAAGGCAATAAAGCAAAAAGCCAGGATCTCCCTGGCTTATAAAGACTTCAAAGAAGGCAGCGGCTTTTTAATTCCTAATCAGGTTGCGGGGGCAGGCCTGAACATAATTGTTCGAACGCTGCTTGGTTCAAAGGGTGGGAAAGTGATGTTTATTGAAGCGTATTCGTTTATCATGATATTTAACCGTGAATTTCTGATAGACTTCAGAGAAACGTGCCCCTGGATTTTAAGTACTCGCCTTCAAACTTTCTCCTCTATAGAAATGCAACAAATAGATAGATGCTAAATCAAAATCAAGAGTCTACTTTAGCCTGCCAAAATTGATGTTACGTGACTGACTTCTAACGTTGGATTGTATGGAGGAACGTTAAGTGCGACTGTATACTTGAGGTAATACAATAAAGACAATAGGCTAAGTCGAGGTTATTGCACTGTGTAAATGAGCAACCCATGCGGCAAACTAACCTTTTGTTTAGAACTTCACTGTTTTCAGCATCCTTTCTCTGCAAAGGCTTGTTACTTCTTAAAAGTTGTGTAACCTGTTTCGGAAAAAACAACGTAAAACATAATCTTTACTTTGTATTCATTTTCGCTCCACCCAGCATCCATAACAAGGTAGATGGCAATGAAATAGAGACAGCCTGAACATCACACGGGAAACTTTTATAAATAGATTAAAGATGTACATGTAGAAGAACTCCTTAAAAATGTAGAATAACAGAAAAGGAATAAAACGTGTGAAAGAAATGCATGGATGGCCAATGAAGGACTAGATGGAAGGGGATTCCGTGAGGCCATCTTTAGAAAACCCATAACATACACTCCTTATCTGATTTACCATGAAGTCCTCAAAGAGCTTGCAAAATATTGAGCCTCTTCACGCTTCACCGATAAAAAGCTCTTCTATAAATTCATTTGTTTATCGACGAAAAGGATAGAGCGCCGACCAGCTCTATGATCTTCCTGCACTCAAGTGAAAAACAGAAGTTCACAGAGACCGTTTTGGACACCTGTGCCAACGCCTATCAACTCCAACCAAAAGTACAGCGTTTTATCTGGGGATCATTTGACAGCTTATCAACCATCAATATACCAATTAATTTCCGATCTGAAATAATCTTAATGACTCTAAAATGGCTCTAAATGGGGTCTAGATATTTGGTGAACTTTTTCAGTTGTTATGAGCCAACCATAAACCTTCCTGTGTTAGCAAGACGTAATAGCTTGACCGCGACTTTACCGTTCAACAATCCATTTTGTTCGCAAACTTTAGAATTAGCCAAGGGCACGAATTTTTCTGATGACACCAGCTTATTGAGGTTAATTTGTTTATTAATTTTCATTCAATTGCATAGGCTTATGTTAAGAAATACTGTAAAAAAGGACTTGTAACACTTTATTGTTGCAAAGAGTTATATAACGTCTTTAATTACGTTATATAACTTCGGACATTGTGACACATGTGCCGAGTGCACGTGTATCGCAAATGACGTCTACAACCCCGCCTACTATGATATGCTTTATTTGTGCTCAATGAACCTTATAAATCCTCCCTTCAAAACCACAAAGTGATGGGTCATTTGCTAGCAATCTATTGTTTTATTCGTCATGATTTATTTCTTTCCCATCGGATGCAAGAGGTGTTTGATATTCGTATTTCAGACTGATGCATGGGCTCTTTAAACACTATTTTGCACCTGATTTACATTTGTGTCTACGGTTCGTTTTACTATATCCGCAGAAAAGATAAATTAGAATCTTGTTTTTCATTCAACCGTTAATAGCACTTTTTCGTCAACAGTTAATTACGCAGGCTTTAAGGCTGGAGGCGAAGGAGCAGCTCCCTTAATTGGTGTTGCGGTTAAAAAAATCATATTTACATTACAACACCTTTACGGTGAGTTACGTTCCTACACCACACAAGACATCGGAGCTCTGATTCGCGCCACTCAAATTTGCTTCGTCAGCTGGTTATGTAAGTTAACTCACTCGCTTGAAATACAACTAGGGCATGAAGGCTGGGTCGCTTAATTAAGGGAAATCATTTCAGAAGAGGCTGCGGCTATGAAATTGTTGAGAATGATTGAATGATAAGATATTACGATTGACGTAAAAACGTGTTAAATGTTCAATATTTTGTGGGCCTTTCTGCGATAAAGCAAAAGGACACATTCTAGGAATGGAATAAGCCGCATGAAATG
>OX421457.1:1100000-1112500 GCA_949126865.1 Montipora capitata | reverse complement strand
CAGCGAGCGACAAGGCCGCGAGGGAATTGAAGCAATGGAAAAGGTCAAACCTCTCTACTCCATTCCTCGAGGCTTCCTTGGCAAGAGGCACGAGAAAGGAGAAGCCGGGCAGGGGACCTACCCCTGGCAAACGCGCCTACCTTTGCTCCCCCTTCAATCGTGACATCTTGTCGTAATAGAGAGCTTGCTTCCAGGATACTCTCTTACCTTCCTTGCTCTATGTTCAAAATTGGAGATGTGGTCAACTGAGGACAAACATAGTTGTTTTCTCTTGCACACAGTGCCATCGAAATCAAGCTAAGTATAAAAAAAGATAAAAACAATAAGAAGATGAACACGCGTATGGAACGAAAATCTAGTCTAAGTCCAATCCATTTGCCACAATATCAGTCAGAGATGAAGGCAAACTGACAACCTATTTTTAACGTTAACAAGAGATTTCAAGCAGTTCTTGTTTTCGCCGTTGGGTCACTCAAGTGCGAGGAAAAACACCTTCGCACGAGGAAGTCGCTTCGCGTGAGCAAACAAAAAGTTAAGTGTGGCAGAACAGAACATTGCGCTGAAATGTAAAAATGATGAAAGATCAAAATCTTTGTAACTTCCAAGAGTAACTATAGAGAGGTTTTCAATTGAGTGTCGAAAGTAATTAGCGAATTGCTTTGGTTTTGCATTACTTAACTCAGTGATTGGTTCAAAGTTCTCGCGCCACTTTTTCAACCAATCAGAAGTGAAACCAAAACCAGTCGCGGCTCGCACGTGCACATTTTCCCGCGCTTTGTGTGGGCTACGTCTAATTACTTCGAGTTTTGATTGGTTTATTGGATTGTCTCCGTCCTTTTTGATTGGCCAAGGTAATTACTTTGGTTTTGGTTTTACGACACTCGATTGAAACTCGCTCTATCGAAATAAATGTATATTTGAGTTACGAGATATAGACGAAATAGAGGAATCCTCGCACTTATCCTCGCTTTGGTTTATAATTACTTCACTCAGTGATTCGTTCAAAGTTCAAAGAAACCAAAACCAATCGTGGCTCGCGCGTGCACATTTTCCCGCGCTTTGTGTGGACTACGTCTAATTACTTCGAGTTTTTATTGGTTTACCGGATTGTCTCCGTCCTTTTTGATTGGCCAAAGTAATTACTTTGGTTTTGGTTTTACGACACTCGATTGAAACTCGCTCTAATTGTAAAAAGACAAATTAAAATGAGAGAATTTCAACTTTTCCCCAGCACCCGTAGGTGTGGCCTCACACACTACGCATGTGCAATCTCGTTCTGCAGCATATCCTCACAGAACTCGGGGATTCCGGCTGCACGTATTCTTTAAAAATAAGGAAAGAGAATGGCTGCAGTTTCACACAACTTACCAATCCAACTCTGCACAGCAGTCCACAACATCCATTAACACTTTTGTGTGTTCTAAAATAACTGTTTGCAGGCGATGCATAATAGCGGTCTCGTGATCTGAAAACAAATCGAGTCTTGAAAAAAGATATTCCACAAAGTAATACCATGCAATGCAAAATCCATAATATTTGTGGGTTGGTGCTTGCTAAAACTGTCATACAGCGCATTGACGTATGTGTAACCCTGCCATGGCCTGACCTCGTTGGTTGGAGTAGGCTTGCATTAATTCAGATGAAAGCACAAGGAACGAGAATGCTCACGCGTGGGTGTCAATGGGATTACTTCTTCGTTTGCTCTTGCTTCAGCTCTATTTGCACTAGAACATGAAACAAGTCGAACAATACAATAACAAGGTGGGCTGCATGACAAAAGGGAAATTCAATTCATCTTTTTTCTTTTGTTTTGAGTCCAATTTACTTTCATTCACTCTTCTTTCTTCTTTGCACTTCCAATCAAAACCGACGGTCCATTAGGTTTGACCTGCCTTTAACAACTCCTAATGGTTGATTAGGATAGCTTCATCGTTTTTTTTAGCCGTGAGTATAACTAGAGGTTTCGGCGAACAGTAGACTTTTATCATAATGGAGGCCAGATAAAACGGTTTTTTTTTTCAGTGCCTTGCTCTCCTCGCTACGACAGGCAAAGTACAGAATACACCTTATTCCAAAATGGCCGCTGCTTTATGCGCATACAAATTGGCCCTTGTTGCCTCGTTCAAGATAAAATATTCTTTTGAATTTTAAGCTTAAGAACGAGGCATCAAGGGCTAATTTGAAGAAAAACAAAAGAATATTGAAATGGCGGCCATTTTGGAATAAGGTGTATGACAAATTGACTATCACTATAAATGCGAGTTCAATATCGCCACAATAAAATATAATATAAAGTACGTTCCTTAGCAAGCAGCTGCTTTTTGAAAATCCACTTGCAAGAAAGTCAACTGAGAAATCCACCCAATAATTTTTTGTGGATGAGGAAGGGAGGGGGGGGGGGGGGATGAGAAAGACATACTCCACCTGTTATCTCACACTGGGTATCTCCTAAAAGGTTATCAAGTTCTGAAACAGAAAAGAGCAAAAATCACTGACGTATGGCTTACAACAAAAGTAGGTGATATGCTAACTTAAAACGGTCCACTCTCAATAAAGATCATGACAAACATAACAAGAATAATGAAATATATATAACACACGACAAGGTATGCACACAAGGTTACAAGTACAAATTATCAAGGAGGTGATACCATAGTAGTGTTGGGAATGAGAGTTCTGCGGCGCGCGCATATCATGCGGATCCTTATATTAAGCAGTATGTGGAGATTGTTAAGGACGGTGCCAACTATTGTTATTGCGGATACGTTCTGCGCATCTCCAGATACTCGGGTTTCCTATCGGTGATGCTTACCAAGACAGCGATATTTTTGCGCGGTTTAAAACTATCCGAAGGAAGTAGATCTTAGTAAGTACTCTTGGTATCCAAAAAGAAATTTGGGGGTAACCATGCATTTTTCAGAGACAATCATGCTTCAATTTGGGAAAGAACGACATACATTGCTTTGTATTTTTAAAGCTTTGTACAAACATTATTCATCAATTATCTCTCAAAAATGCGTGGTTACCCACAATTTTCTTTTTGGATTTCAATAACACTTGTTAAGACCTACATTTCCTGCATAATCATAAACCGGGGAAAAAAATACGTTGGAATCACCAAGACAAATTAATCGGGAAAGGTGTGACACTTATAGGCTATTTTTCCGCTGGTCTATTACACGAAACTATCCTGGGAATGATTATTCCGCCAAGTGTGTCTTAAAGCTATTGTCTATTTCAAACGGGGTCACACGAGACGTGACCAGGAGCCCATCTGGAGCGTGCAACTTTCATACAGCGTCTGTGAAACGGCGTTTTCACAAGTAGGTTTATTTTTAGACTAGCCCTTCCCGCGAATTAGGTGAAAAAACAAAGGCAGTTCCGGTTCGGTGACCCTATGACGTCAGCTTAATTTCTTCTAATTGGTCATCGGGCTCCTGTGGGAGTCTAATTAGCGGGAAATTCAGTCTAAAAATAACCTTACTTGTGAAAACGCCGTTGCACGAACACAGTAGAGTTGTAGGCTCCAGATGGGCTCCTGACGTGACACGATATGCAAGAAGCTCGCTGGTTATTTTATAAATCACTGCTATGGTTATTTTGACACCTTTCATATAGGAATTATTATTATTTTATTGCCAGTTTCAAAAAAAGGCTTTCTTATAAAGATGATGATGACGGTGATGATGATGATGATGATGATGATGATGAACAAGAGAAAATGAAGGAGAGAGAGGGAGTGTAAGGGCGTTGGTCTCACAAAAGTTATTTTTAGATCGGAAGTCTGTTTCCCGAGAAGTCCGCGACTATTATTCGTGGCGTCATATGAACTTAGCTGGGATTGCGTAATGGCGGTTGTTGGGTATTCAGTATGTCTTTCGGAGTTGTAGTCTTCATCCAACATGTCATTACATTCACAAAACATTGTAGAACCTGGTCTTGCGGTAAGATACACCAATTTCCTTGCTTCTGAAACTGGTTTGTTCAGCAAACCGTAATTCCACTCGGAACGCCATTTTGAAATTTTTCTGACTTTGCGGATTTCTCAGGAAACAGATTTCCGTTTTTGTAACATCTTAAAATAACGTAACTGAAATTAACACATCCCAAGGGGTTGTGATGAATTACGATGGTGATCAAACGAAAACAGATTCTTAACGAACGTGTGTTTCCTTCTTTACAACAATGGTGTAATTATAAATCAACGTAAAGTTGTGAAGAGTGTACCTCTGGTGCTTGCGCTCTTGTAGTGTACCCTGTTGTTGCTGAGGAACTAGACAGAGAAATATTTAACAATTATTCTATGGGCGCGAATTGGACATGACTTGGCTATAAATATACTATACAAAAATTTGGTTTTATCAACGGAGTTGATAATGTAAATTGGCCACCGTACAGAGATTCTAAAAGCTGACGTTTCGAGCGTTAGCCCTTCGTCAGAGCGTTGATAATTTACATTATCAACTCCGTTGATAAAACCAAATTTTTGTATACTACTTCCCCACCTACGCAGCACCACAGTTTCTTTAGAAACTACCCCTTCATTCATTTCTTATAAATATACTAGTTACGCAATTCTTTGGAGTGGTATACCGTGGAATATCCAACGAGTCACTTGTATTTTCTTGGTATAGACACGAGCCTTTAGGCGAGTGTGTATACCAAGAAAATACAAGGCGTGACGAGTGGGATATTCTACGATATACCACGAGAAAGGGTTGCATAACTATTTTATACCATGCCATAGAAAATACAGTGGCCAGCAAGGCACGATGGAAACGTTGTGGATGATACCGTTGAATTGCAATGATCGATGGGATGGTTCGGTGGAATACTGACGAATATACAACGGCTTTCCTGCATTTTTTAATTGACTGTATTTTCTATGGCATGGTATCAAATGTAGTATCCAACAAGCGGAGGAATCGATTTATTAAATCGATGAGCGCGCATTGAATATAGACCGGTTTAGCTTACCACGAATTCCAGACCATCTAGTGCAAAATCTTTTTCTTCTTTCATTTCTGCCGACCGAGGGATGGCTAACAAATAACCCAGCTGAAAAAAGAAACATCCAAATGAAATGAAAGGAAAGGAACTGACATTATTTAAAGTTTCTAGTCTTCTAATAATAATAATAATAATAATAATAATAATAATATTAATAATAATAACAATAACAATAATATTGATATTAATAATCATAATAACTTGTATTATTATTATTATTTTTTTTATAGAATTTAACATCGATCATGTTCTGGCTGTTGTCATTGCCGTCTTTTCTTCTGTTAGGCGAGTCATAACAAATGACCAAAGGCTAACAGAATTGTCTCTTCACCTTTCCAACACTTTCCTCAAAATCCTTGCAGTTCCCAACAAAGCAGTTTTTTGAATTACTCCAACATTGAATGGTATCCCTAGCTTTTCAATCCACCTATCAAATCCTTTGGTGACACTTCCAAGGGCTCCTATCACTACAGGTACGACTTTCTACCATTTCTACCATTATTATCATTATTATTATTATTATTATTATTATTATTATTATTATTATTATTATTATTATTATTATAACTGACTTTATTTAAAGTGTCTGGTCTTCTAGCACTGGGGCACTAATAGCAGATTTTCACGTGACGTCATCGCCATGTTGGTGGACGAAAACAAAAGATCTCTCTTTAATTTCTTTTGTTTGCCCACCAGAAGTCGTACATTTTTCTTTTGTTATTGGTGTCACTAGAGGTTGATCTAAAACGTCCTATTGGGGACACTGTAAGCTGAAATTACAAATGAACAAATCATTAACTCAGATCAAATCAAATGTTGGGAAAAGAAGGGAAAACTGGAGTACCCGGAGAAAAACCTCTCGGTGCAGAGTAGAGAACCAACAAACTCAACCCACACATGACGGCGAGTCTCGGAATCGAACCCAGGCCACATTGGTGGGTGGCGAGTGCTCATACCACTGTGCCATCCCTGCACCCGTGCCAATAGTCAGTCAGATACTTTGCTCATTTTATGAAATAAATAGTTTTATGGAACAGAAGAAACTCTTATTTACCTGCGGAAGGTAGACAACATTACATTCCGTTATGGATGAACTTAGCTTGTTGAGTTCCTCGCGCGCCACTTTTGTCATGAAGTCAGGAAGACCGTTGTACGTCCTCTTCTCTTAGAAAGGCAAAAATGGCATGCGTAATTCAACATTTATTTTAATAAATATATATATTGATTTTCAAAAGGCTAAAGTGATGAAAATGAAATAAAACGTTACTTTCATCCAATGCGGGATCAACTCCGGGCTTCACAACAAAACGGTTTTGTTCTGTAGATTCATCAAAGTCAATCTGAAAGAAAAATATGAGGACGAAAAGTGTGTGTTACCACGCAAATATCGAATTCTACCTTTTGACGTTTCCTATCGCTACATGGTCGCAGCTTTCCGTGTTATCGGCTCTCGTATTACCCTAGAACCACATACGTTGGCGTAGCAGGCGCTAATCACACGCGCGTGGCCGAGGTGGCCTCTACTTTAAGCCTGGTGGTTTCTTGAGGTCTTCTCGCGTAACCATACGCTGTACACTGTAAAATTCTTTTTAATATCAAGGCTAATAAATGATGATGGTGATGAGAGTGCTAGGCATTATCACGACGCTCCGGAGAACTGTTTGTTATTTTCACTTTTGCAAACTCTGCTCTGTAATCATTTAATGCAATACGAAATGGGGGTTCATTATCGAGACAAAAACTTTTGATGGCTTTCTCGTTGGCGACCTATTAGGTCACAATAATAAATGATCCAGTGCTTTCAGCATACTTAAGCGAAGGACTGGTTATGAAACCTTAAAACCTTCAAAAGCGAGAACAATGTTGTCGCAATCGATGTTGAACTGTCCGTGACAGTGCACAATCTTTTGTTTTCGCTTCATACGGGTTCGCAAATTAGCTGCGCATAATTTAATCGAACGATTTGGTTGGTTATCTTCTCGAAAAAAGGTATGTTTTGTGCACCGTCAAGGCGAAAAATACAGTCAAAAACATGAAACAAAAAGGTTCATAACCATCTCCATGCATTAGCTATGCTATCAGTAACACCCGGCTCCCGCCGGAGCTCTTGCAAATCACCGGCTGTATTCCCGCGTTAATGTGCTTATGCAGTCAAATAAGAAAGAACTAGCACTTCACCCTTTAAATGGTTAGTTATCATTGGAAAGCTAATAATAATGTCGAAAAAAAACCCACCACTGTAGTTAATTCAAACACTGCTCTCTGATTTTACCACTTTAAAAGCCCGAAGGACGGAAAACTATTATGTTTAGAATGGGGCATGATAATTCAAGCAAGCAACATAATATTTCCTGATCAATATTGCGGTGTCAGATGTCAATATTCCAAAGGCTCGGACACAATATGATGCTTTACTTGACGCAAAAGAGGTTGAAAATTCTTCAAATTCTTTGTTAGACCACGCGTAGTGGTGGGTAAGTAGCTCAAAATATTTCATCTAGGAGTAGGTGAGTCTGCGGCGAGAGAAGGGTAAATCGCGTGTCTCGTTCTTAGCGGATCAGTCCGCCATTTTGATGTCGCTTTGCTGTGGAAGGTCACATTGTACGGACGGACGTACGGGCTGCACAACAATTTTGTGAAATGTATAGAATTTTCGCTACGTATGAAAGGGAAGTTTTGGTCTATTATGTTGCTTCCATTTTATCTGGACGGAATCTACCTGTCTACTTTACAACAACAAGCACGTTTATGGCAATTAAATTACTATTTGAGCCTTTGGTTTACTCAAATGTGCCTTTGTCGCTTTTATTTTCCTTTGCTTTTAAGATTAGAAAATGATGTTGAAACAAATCCCGTTGATCAGCGCTCTGGACCAAGGCCACCTCTTGTTTTCACCTCTTGTTTTCAATAGAAAAGGAAAGGAATTCCTATATAATATACAAGTTTAACGCGAACATATGCGATGCTTGATTGCCTCGATGACTGCAAGAGCCATGTCGAGTCTAATGCCGTAGACAAGACCAAGGAGTCCATTTCCGAAGGTAGATGCTTTCTCTCAAGATTGGTCGTCGGAAAACAATTGCTTAATGCCTTCTCACACGCTTATCGGAAGAGCGTTGACTCACATGCGCGATTGTAGAGCGGTCGCAACGCTAACTGTTCCTATGTGGAAATCGGCGTATTATTGGACCCTTTTATGCGACGATGGTGTTCATCTCAATTTCTTTGTAAAAGATTGGCTGTTTCTTCCAGACAGGCCGGATATATTTGTGATGGGGAGATCGAAAAATAGGTTTTTTTTTGGAACCAGAGCGTTCAAGTCAAAGTGTTTGGCTCTTCGCCTCTATTTTGCCAAATTACACGTAGTTGCCATGCTGGCTTTTGTACTACCCAGTCAGGTTTCTGTGCCGATTGCATCTCCAGGCGAGTTTAGGTAGGGATCTTAGCTTTTTGATTCTGTCATTCTATTATGCTCTTCCGTGGTGGAAGTTGGTCAAGACTTGGTGTCTCAGCGTACTTTATTCGCGGTTTTTTGGTTTCTGCTTAATTCTTTTAAGTTGGTCTTCCTCGGTTGAATTTAGATTAGACTCATGTGAAAGGCAGTTACTTTCCAGAGATTTCCCTTAATTCCTTGGTGGAGCCCTAGCAGTGTTCCCAAGCGGAAGTTCTGCGATTGTTTCTCATTTCCAAGTTGAAATCCGATTACAATTTGTTCGAGTGAGTTTTCTGATCTGTTTTGGTTAAAATTCCTTTCATGCAGCGGGTCCCCAGCTTAACATTTATGTCCCCTTTTTGTTTTGTTTTGATTATGGTAGATCATGGTAGGGTAATGTAGGTAATGAAGGGGGTAGTTTCTAAAGAAACTGTGGTGCTGCGTCGGTGGGGAAGTAGTATACAAAAATTTGGTTTTATCAACGGAGTTGATAATGTAAATTGGCCACCGTACAGAGATTCCGTACAGAGGTTTTTCATATGTGGCTTGGATTCGCTCTGACGAAGGGCTAACGCTCGAAACGTCAGCTTTTAGAATCTCTGTACGGTGGCCAATTTACATTATCAACTCCGTTGATAAAACCAAATTTTTGTAATGTAGGTAATGTACGATACCTTTTCCTCGAGATTCAGTGCCACACTACATTAGACAAGGAATACGTTTCTACCTTTTTCGGCCACAAATAAGGAGTAGTTTTTGGTGGTTTTTCATATGTGGCTTGGTACATTATGTTTCCATTGTCTGTTGCCTAAGACTTAGCTCGTTATATTGTTAGTCTCCTCGTATTCAGTTTACTATGTGGAATTGTGCACGTGTAGCACTAGTAACCATCAGATGGCTGACTGTACTCTCCTAATAAACTATTTCATTTTTCAGAATCAAAACTTTTCTGAGGGAGACCCACTCTAGAGAAAAAGGGACCTTCGGCCCCTTTTGATAGCTCCGGCGGGTACAAACACGATCCTTAGAACTTTCTAGCACATCACCGACATCAGTTTCCGTGGGGGAATCCCATCTCCCACACCGCTCTTTCATCTTTGGATCTCGCCCCATTTTTAGCGCTGCCAAAACATCTAAAATCTTGTTCCCAACGGAAGCGCTCGCTTCGCAGGCTATCGCTGTCCTCTATATTAAACTCGTCCTCGCTGTTTTCATCGGATAAAATATCCTCCTAAGTAGAGGTATTTGTGCGACCCAACATAAACTCGCCAAAGAACGTCTTTGAATTTTGAATGAAATTAACGTCAGGCAATTCACATCTGGCCTAAAATTGCGCAATACCTGCATCATCATCACAAGCTTTGCGATTTTTCAACCGGAACTACTTGCTAATTCGGTCAAAGAAAATCACTTCCTTTTCCCCTTATATTTTGAAAGTGTATATATTTCGAAAGAAGCTTATCACAGTAACTAGACCGACAAAATTTTAAGCCTTCCTTTCAAACGGAAGGTATTGTTTATGTTAAGTTGGGTGATGTAGCAGCTCTCGTAACGTATAATGTGACTGGTTCGCTACCACAGCCAAAAACAAAAGACTAAACAATTGAAACAGTGACTTAGACTTAAAAACAATAGAAGCTGCTTACAATACCAAACAATAGCAGGTTACGAGAGCTGCTGCACTACTGATTAAGTTAAACATTTTTTATGAACGGTCGGCCTCGAGCTGCGTCGAGGAAGAAATGGCATCTAGCTCTTAATCGCTTTAGAATGCAATGTGTGTAAAAAATGACTAATTTATTAGCAGGACCGGAGTTTCGGGGTTTCAGACCATTAAGATATTAAACTCGCGCCTTAAAATGTTAATATGCTGCATTATTGATGCATGCTGCATTCTTAATCGGGTAATATGACGTCATTCTCTCTTCGGTCCGTAACAGGCCGTAAATTCAAAGCCTGAACTCAAAGTAAAAGCCTTTGGGTCTAAGTCTAAAGGCTTAAATTTCGCCAGTCGGTTATTGAGCACAAAAACGACGGTGAACTTGTGATCATGGTGGCACAATAAAACGCAAATATGTTTCCAACACAGTATGTTTTTTATTACCATGAAATTACGGCTTATTTTGGCGCTTAGGTGCCCTTTAAAACGAAGAAAGAAGAGTCAAAACCAAACCCAATTTAAGCTTTTAAAGTAGGATTTATTTCTATAACAAACTTTTTGTTCTGTGAGGTCCAACGCTGTTGTCGTCGTTGCTTGGCTGATATAACGTGTAACATATATATCTAACCAACTTACTATTTTACTTATGAGACTTCCAATGCCATGTAATTCATCCGTAAAACTTGTAGTAATCTGAAAATAAAATGTAACGTTGTGAGATATCATCAGCGAAACTGAATATCCAACTATTTCTACAGATTCGTTTTGATTGGGTACTCGCCACTGATTTCGGATTTTCCGCCTGTGCGAAATTCAACGCGGCACGCAATGTCCTTTGGGTGAATACGGGCATTGAAATATCAGATTTTGTATTAGTCCCGTTTTCAGATTATAGAACTATAGAACAACCTACCCTTCGCGCAATTTCAATGTCTGCTGGAACTGTTTTACACAGATCAGCAATGTAGGTTCCATTGTAGGCAGTCTAGATTAAAATAAAGAATAATCTGTATTCAATCACCAGCTAATTCATGCAAAAAGTATTACAAGGCTAGCTTTTGCATTCAATTGTGCCTCGATTGTGGATCAGATGTCACTTGCCTTGTAAAGTGCTTGCCAGTCGCCAACTGATGCCTGTGCAGTCGTCATTCTAGACAACACCCTCTGCATAAGAAGGTTCAAAATGAATGCTAACTTTGTGATTTAGGTGGACATAAATGCTAGAAGTCCAGGCTTTCAAACTTGGGAGTCCTCAGGTCTCCTTTTCAAATTTTTGGGGGTACATTGTAAAAAATACTGGGATCCGAGTGTGACAAACGAATTGTTGATATCTTCAAGTATTCTTTTCCTTTTCTCTGCCGATGATGTGGAGGTGCAATGGTGTAGTCAGTTATAGCCTACCAGATTATCACTCTCAGGATCGATGGTGCAATGCATGGCTCTGTCATTGAAAGGTTTTTATTCCTCAGGAAGTCGGAATTTCAGTTATACTACGATCAAACTTGAGAAAGAAGTGTTGTAGCGATGAGGCTTCATTGAGCTCATATAGTGCCATGTAGTTGCAGACGTTAAGAAAAACCTATAACCCAAAATGATACCTTTGTTGAAATTTAGATGTCTCGGCCAATTTCTTTTTCTCCCTTTTTTCTCACGTCCGGCTTAGACAATAAAGTTCACTTTCTGTTCCTCTTTATGCAGGCCTATATATCGGCGCTGATGACATATACTGCGAAAGACTAGCATCTAGTCCAGGTGGGAGTTAAGCAATAGTCTCATTTGCTGCATCATGCTAAAACCGGGATAAGTAAATCAATTGTGTACAATTACTACCTCAGCATTCTTTCAGCTGGGATCTATCTGGTCTAAAACACACTTACAGAGACATTTTTTATGTGCTTCAAGCAATCCTGCAAAGACGCAACAAGCTCTGCATTTCTGAGACTCATAAAAAATGAGACAGCCTTTTGCCTCTGTTTGAGAAGATTGATATCTCTTGAGGGTCGCAAAAACCACAGCCTAAAGCAAAAACATTGAAAGTTATCACCTCAATGGGAATGGCAATTTCCCTATTTTGGAGGAAGGGATAATTTCCTTGTTTTGTTGTCTGATAAAGCAGAAATTTGAAGATCAGTCCTGCTGAAAGTGGCTGAAAGGTTGCTAGCGGCTGAAAGGTCAGTCAACGAAGTCTCTGCCCCGTATTAATTAAGAGGTTACATATGTGAAAGACGTATAATTATTTACATAGATGCAAGCAAGAGATGATGATGTAAGAGAACGGAGCCCCCACAAATGGGCCTCTTCCAATGATAGTTTTTTTAAAATCTAATTCTAGCTGCGCAGCTATTTTTAGAGAGGCACCTGATTGGCCAGTTGTAATGCCGTCAAGAAATTTTAAAT
>OX421457.1:1095000-1097500 GCA_949126865.1 Montipora capitata | reverse complement strand
ATTGAGATGAGTCTTATTAAACATTAATATATGGCTTGTGTTTGTAGCCGATATAACGCGCGCTCTGATTGGCTAATTGTGACTGAATTGAAAGAATCGAAGTATATACTCCGACAAAAGTCCTGATAGTTTAGGCTGCTATTTGACTTTGTTTATGTTTTGCATAATAAAAATATTCACGTCAGGTAAACAGTATCTGTTCCACAAAAATAAAATACAATAAAAAGTAGATAAATAGAAAAAAATAGCCAAAATGGGGGGGGTGGCTAGCCACCCTATTCACCCCCCCCCCCCCCCCCCCTCTTTCCTTGAAATGACTCTGTCAAACTGTTACACTATGGTTGACCAGTTTCTTCAACATATATCAAGTTCACAAATTCTGACTGAATACATTGTGAATAATAATAATAATAATAATAATAATAATAATAACAATTTCATTAATGAATCATTGTATAGGATATCTGGGCATCCAGAAGTTTTTACTGCTATAATAATAACAATAATAATAATAATAATAATTTCATTAATGAATACTACATGAAAGGTTGTAGATATGCTAACTCATATCTTTAGATTGACAAAACATCTGACACCTTATTTAGCATACCTGTAAGAATTATTGTCAATAATAAGAAGATCACTCCTGCAATGTGAAGTAAAAACCTTGATAAGAAAATCTGGGCTCCAATAATTTAGCCCAATGACAAGTCAAGCTTTTACTTACAGAGAAAACACTTTGAGTCCCAAAATGGGAACTCTCACTTCAGGATCCTCCAATTCTACACCAATTCTCTTCTTGTCAATATATTTGATCAAGGCACCAGCACTTCGCACCTAAAAATACAATGAGACACTTCCAAGCTAATGTCATTAGAGTCAAGTAGCCGGAAGTTCTGACCTTAACAATTTTTGGTGAATCATTTAACCAACAGTCACTAAGACTGACATATCCAATGAATGATAATGAATCCAGCTTCCTAATATTTTATCAACTAGAGTGGTGCAAATAAAAAAGAACAGTGGAGAGATAATAATCTTCTATTGGGAATCACATAGTTTGTATACAAAGAAAATGATATACTTGCCATATTGAAATGGTCAAATGGTACTAATGAGGTCATGTGTATGTCTCTTTCATTGTCTGTGAAATGTTGTGGGATTCCTGGAAGGCCATTTAATGCTATTATCCTTCTCTTGCACAAATCATAAGCTGAATCAATGAAATTGGATCACTAGCATTAATAAAGGAAATGAGATGAATAGACATTGTTTGCATTGGCATCTGGTTAATAAAATCAGGATGTATTTGAGTGTCAGACACAATCTCTGAGTCTTAATCTCCCAATGATACAATACACTGCCCCTGTTAAGTGAAACCAGGCTAAAGTAATTTACTTTATGTGTCTCTCAATGTCAGTAAAATATTTCAGGATTCCTGAAACGACATTGAATGCCATTATTCATTTCATGGATACTTCATAAATTAATTAATAATATTGTTGAGCTAAGGTATAAATCAAATTTGAGCACTTGCATTTAAATGAAGGATAAAAATGAGATGACTGCGTTGTGGCTATTATTCACTCAGAGAAATTAGCTATTTCTTGCCCTAAATAGAAGAAAAGCAGATTCTTTAAACCTTCATTTGGTCAATGGCGACGTGAAGTCGTCTAAACATGATCATCACTTTTGCTTTTGAAACGTGGCATTTGGTAGACACACCTAGAGAAACTGGGGCGATTAGGCCCCATGTTGATATGGTTGGTTACTCTATTAAACCAGCCACTAACTTTAAATTTTATTGAACTGAACCTTGTTTACATCGACATTTGACCAATGAAATTTGGATGTATTTCAGAGTCAGACAACATCTCTAAATCTTATTCTGCATAATACAATACAAAAGACTATTTACAGGCTCATGGTGAAAATGTCAAGACTTAGGGTGCGTTCGATTGACCCTATTCCGGAATAAGAATACGTAGAGAGATGATTTAAAATGGTATGTTTGACGTTTTGAAGCAACAAGGATAATAAAGATATGATTAAAATAGCATTTTAGCAGGCGTTTGACAATTTTAATTAACGTGAATCTACCTAAAAACGAAGGATTTCTAACTTCTATTCCATGTCTTCCTAACCCGGAATACGGTCAATCGAACGCACCCTTAGTTTTATAATTCCCATGTTCAGCACAATTGTCTTTCACAATGTACTTAGAATCTAAAAACAGGTGTGAGAGCTGTGTTAAATCGTGACCCATGTCACGTAATGCTTCAGACTGTTTAGATGTGCTTAATTAATACTTCCAAATCTTGCATCACATGAAAAGCACATTGTGCAAAAACATGACTTCATTGTAGGATCATCTTTGCATTTAGGATTCATGTCTTTCTTCTAGGATTATCTAAATTAAGCAGAGCAAACATAGAAATTAGACATGACCTATTAAGACTTTTAAATTTTCTCCAAGCTGAAAGACTAACATTTCAGCCGA
>OX421457.1:1062500-1090000 GCA_949126865.1 Montipora capitata | reverse complement strand
TGTCGAAAGAGAAAACTTGAAAAGGAAGCAGATCTTCAGCAGAAAGTGGACGAACTAAAAGACATTAACAGCAAGCTCCATTCTGAAGTCAGTGACCTAAAGAAACAAGTTACCAATTTAAAGGTGCAAGTTATGAAACATGTGCATAGCGGATGCGAAATCATGTTATTGAACCAGCCCTAGCGAAAATTCATATTACGGAGAGTTGAGTACGGATTCCTCCCCTTGGAACTGTAAACTTAAAGGTAGAGATACAATTGTCGTAACGGTGACTTCAACTCACTGAGGTTCGAGAAACTTGGAAAGCGGAACTTAAAGATCGAGCACGTGCGAACAAACATCTATGAAGTTGTGCAAAACTGAAATGTATGGTATATATTCGCCAAAACATCAAAATGAAGGAAAGATTAGAAAATATTACTTTCCTATAGTTCTCGTTTCAATGGTTTTAACTCGAGCATGTTGCTATTTTAACCAACTGGGTTTAAACGTGTTTTATAGATCAGACGTGTGAAATTAGGGCTTCCTCTCGTTTGATTTTGCGATCTCTTCAGAGAAACCAGAAAACTCTTTATATAAACTCAGGACTTTAGAAAAATATAATTATGTTGTACTATGGAGAGGAATTACGGAATGTAATCAATAAACGATGTTGTTAAATAATCAAGTCAGGACATGATATTTACATATTTTGGAATGTTACGACGTTGTGTTTGAATTCTCGATTACACACTGTGGTTATTTAGGTCTCATAAGTCAATGATATGTTATTTATTGAAGTTATCTCGAGATGTAAAGATGGTGTTTTTAATTACTGCATATGGAAATAATTTCCGATCACTGTATTAAAGTTTTACAAAATTACTAAAATCCTGTTTTGTATTAGTGGAACTAGGTAGTTAATATACTACACTGAGATGATCTGGGGTAACAACAAACTAACAGTTACAAATAGCTCAAGCAATAGTTACCAGTCGAGTGCATAAATAATAATAATAATAATACTCTCTAAAGGTTTATACACTCATGTTGTGTGTAAGTTACATTGAGGGGATAAAGAAGATGTAACATATATGATGATGATGATGAGAATGATAATATATTATGCCTGAGAAATCGAGAAAACATTGTCTTCACTTGTGTGAATGTGTTCCTTTTAAATGCATCCACGAAAGGGGAAAGTAAAATACACTTAGTCCGACAGCTTCGAGGTGCTTTCCCTGCAATTACAATTGCACTTTCACACACTTAAAAAAGCTGCAAATAGGAGAAACTGATAACAAAGCAAATGTTGTAGTTTCCTACACCCACGTGGAGGGTATTTCTACAGGAAGTTAAAAGAACCCACTTTCAAGCTAACAAAAGAATCCAAAAAATTTGAAACATCTTGGGGTCACAAATATCAACATATCACACATAGCATTTAAGAAAGGTAATATCTATTTTTATAACAGGAGTGGCTTAACATGTTGCTCAATATTTTTACATTAATTTTTGTGCAGACAACATGTGTTAAATATGTGTTAAACATTCTCTCACAGACAACATGTGCAAATTAGAGGCCCAGCCATTATTATTAAAAACTGAATAACAATTATTGGATCTTGTAGATCTTCAAGTATATACATACTTTGAACAAGGAAATCACGAAAGACTTGGTGGCATTGCGAAATGTTCATCATATCTATGTCACATCTAGAAAAAAAAGGGTTTCACACCAATGATTACATTTATCTAAGACATCCTGCATTCTTCAGTGATGCATAAGATAGTTTTACTACCTTGGACAACACCCTAAGTATTAATATTATTATGATGCAGTGGGGTCCAATGGAGCTGTGCTTGCTGCCTGTAGGGTGGATGAGAATAAATGTCACCAAAGGTTAATGGCACAGCTTAGATTGCAGAGAACATCTTGGGTTTGGTTAGTATTCCATGAGCATGGTTGGTATTCCTTGAGCCTGAGAAGATCACAGAGTTAAAAGGTCATTATTGGAAGGCCAGATGAACAGTGGACAATGTGAGGGCTACAAGAAACAAGCTTGAAGGAAAGTAAGATATCTACAATCTTGGACAGAATAAAATGGAACAGAAATGCCCACCCTCCCCCAAATCAAGGATGAAGGTGCGTGAAGGCCGAAACGCGCCATTTTCCCATCACTGATTTTGGGGGGAGGGGTGGTCTCAATGTTCCATTTGATTTGTCCAAGATTGCAATCTTGGACAGAATAAAATGGAACAGAAATGCCCCCTCTCCCCCAAATCAAGGATGAAGGTGCGTGAAGGCCAAAACGCGCCATTTTCCCATCACTGATTTTGGGGGGAGGGGTGGTCTCAATGTTCCATTTAATTTGTCCAAGATTGTAGCTTTAAGACTTTGCTGATAAATTTTCTTATTAGAAAGCCTAATGCCTTTTTAGAAGCCAACCTCGTCCCCATGGCGCTTTTCCCTGGCTTTGGGTGGTGCCCTGGGGACAAGGTTGTTTAGGAGCCTAATGCCTTTTTCAGTCTTTCTTGCCTTATTTCATTTTCGACTATAGAAAATAAATTTTAAATGATTGACCGCAAATTTTTGTTACAAAATTTCACATTTAATTATCATAGCTATCTCTTGTGGTCGCTGAGCTGAGTGGATGCATATTTGTCGCTGTGTGTAACTTGATGATTGACCCGCCTTGAATAGCAAATTTTCTATCTGCGGGTCAACATAAACTTAAACATTTTTTTTGTCATGAGAAATAGAAATAGAAATTGAAATAAAGTGTCTCTAAAATTATTAGCCTTCATGCAGGGCAGTCATATCTTCCTCTGCGGTAGGGTGTGTACAGCTACACAGGGCAATCTCTCATTCCAATATTTAAAGCAGATGGCTTTTTGGGAAACAGTTCAATATTTCTTAAACTGGAGCCCAATAATATAAAAAGGTCCTTTCCAGTAGCCAATCAACTGTCAAAGAATACAATAGCAAAGAGAGCTGGCCAATCAGCAGCATTAAAAATTTATTATGGTAGTGAAAATTGCTGCTCTTTGATGATGGTGGACTTAACTAAGCACTGTAATAATCGGTCTTAACAAAATAACAGGACTCCATGCTTGTCCATTATATATAAACTGTTGGACTCCATTGTCAAATTCAACTTGGATCACTCATCCGGATGGCCTAGCTCATCCAATTCTCCAGAATTTTTCCAACTCTTTTATAATTGCGCAAGCATGCAGTCCTAGTGCATATGAAAATAGTGGTACCTTAGGGTGCGTTCAATTGACCCTATTCTGGAATAAGAATACTTGGAGTGATGATTTGAGACGGTATGTCTAGAGTTTTGAAGCAGCAAGGATAATAAAGATATGTTTAAAAATTATAGCAGTTTAGCAGGTGTTCGATAATTTTAATGTGAATCTCTGTAAAAATGAAGGACTTCTATCTTCCATTCCACGTATTGCTATTCTGGAATACAGTCAATTGAACGCACCCTTAAATTAATGACTCTTTCACCAACCCATAATGCATTTTGGGGGTTCTTGGCATAAAGAAATGATAATGAGTTCAATGAAGCATGGCACAGCCCCCACCCCCCCCCCCCCCAAAAAAAAAAAAAAAAAAAAAAAAAAAAAAAGATTGCAATCTGTTTATGAAAAGAACCCCCCCAAAAACGTACTGGACGTTGTTGAAAGTAGTCAGTTGCATTATTTTGCTTTCATTCGACCCTGATATTTTATTATTGCTGGATAAACCCGGATCAAAATTGGATTGATGATGATGATGATGGTAATACCTTCCGGTTTCAGACTCGCTGAAACATTTCCAAAAAGGTGCCAAGAGTCTTACTTGGGGACTTCAAATCCAAGCAAGAGAAGAACAGAACAAATTGTCCTTTACAGAGTTGTAACCAATTTACACACATTGTTAAGTGCCCTTTTTTCAGAATCATCAGAAATACATTAACAGAATTGAGGAACCAATCCTTCCGTTTGTAGCGGGATTTTTAATTAACTTGTTTTAAGTTCAATATTATTCATACAAAAGAAGTCATTGCATTCAGAAGTCAATGGTGGTAGGTTCTTCCTTAATCCTCCTCAATTCACAGTGGTTTGATTGCTTCAGGAGATTGACGTGACAGCAGGATATGACAGTGTGTCTTTCAATATTATTCCAAGCATCGATCCAGTCCTCCTTTTTAAATTAACCGAGACAAATAAATTAAATTGGGTAAATAAGGCAAGAAAGAGCTCTAATAAAATTGTTGTCGTTTATATGGAATCGTGAATACAGAGCCTTATTAGTAGGGCCATCACAAGAGAGGGGGCGATGGCAAACGGAACATTTTATTGGGATGGCCTATGGTATAGCGCACAAGATCTTCTACTTCTAGCATTGTCGGCGGTCATAGAATTTAATTTAGTTCTTTACAACTAATATAACTTACATGTACACTGTAATCGTTAATAACACTCACCGTGAACTTGGACACCGGGCAATAGCTGATTCGCACAGGTGTCGTCACATCCCTTTGTCACGCGAAGAATTCACAGGTCACGCGATATCCTATCTTGTCATGCATGGTGGGTCGCGTTAAGGCTTTTTTTAAATTCCCTAGGAGACGAACTGATTAGTGATAAACAACATTCACTGAAACTTATACATAAACAGCCAAGAAAAGCGGCCACATTCTAGTATCCTCTCACCACAACATGTCGGCTTCCGATGAAGATAGCATTGTAGATGATGATGGTTTGCCTTATCTTGGGGAATATGAAGGCGAAAGGAACGAAATGGACGAAAGACACGGATTTGGACGAGCGAAGTTACCGAGTGGAGATACGTACGAGGGGTACTACGAAAATGGAAAACGACATGGCAAGGGGGTTTACAGGTAATTCATCATCTGCTTGCTTAGAGCATCAAATGTGAATTAACATTTACATTTCAATTTTAAGAACAAACACTAAAAAAATAGAACAAAGCACGAAACATACGGTACTCCCGAATTGGTAATTAATTGTAACTGGGACGTTTATAACTTTTGTATAACTGCCACACCAAGTGATTTATTAAGAGGAATAATTTATCATGAGGAAGTTATCAAATTGTACCACCCAACGTACGAAGGCTGCGGTCGCTTTTTTCCCTGGGTCTTAAGTTTTTTTTTCGTTTTCACAACATGTTTATTTGAATGTGTCAAGTCTTCGAGCACGCATTCGCATTTTTCCGTGATGAAATCATGAGACGAGATAACGCCGCGTTTATTTCAGAAGAATATTGCTTAAAATACAAACATTAATATTCTGCTTATATTATGCTTGTTTTCTTAAAAGTGGACGTTATTTTGAAAGCAAATATTGTGCGCCGTACTTCTATTTAAATGAAGAAGCTCAAAATAGCGTGACCAAGCGCCAGTACAGCTTTCGTTGCTGTTCAGTTCGTTTTTTTTTTAAACTTTGATTGTAGTTGGGATAAACGTAAAATTGGAGTTAGAGCCCTACTGTTCTGATTTGTATTGTTTCGTAAATAAACAGCGGTTGTTGCTCGTGTTTGCAACAAACCTAACGAATAAGGCATCGATGTCTCTAACAGTGGGAAATAAATCATTGACGTAATCAATCCACAGATCACGCGACGCACATTGCAATATTCGAAATTGAGGTCTGCATAGAGCTCAAGGGAACGCAAGTGATTTTTCTGTTCCCTTTTTTTTTTGGGAATCGAATCACAATTTCTTTTCTACTCGGTCGGCTTCGGTCTCATCAGCCACATAGCCAAAGAAGCTAATTCGAAGCCCTGGCCAACGTAGCTCGTGCGAAGAAAGTAATGACCCAATGTCATCCAACATGGGATCTTGTCAAACGTTGCAAAACATCAAGGGTCATCTACACTTAACCCGACTCTAGACTGTTCAAAACGATTATCGAGGGCTTCCAAGGGGGAAGGAGGATGAGAGGGGGGGGGGGGGGGGGGGGTTGGGGGCTGCTTGTTCCTCTGTTGCTATTAAAAATTCACTTCCAAACTCGTTCTCAGCCTTTTGATCCATAAAGTGGTTTATGTTCCCAAAGACATATTGTCTTCGTACGCCATGTTCCCTTGTTCCCAAAACCCCAACGGCGCCACCACCCTTCCCACCCACCCAACGACACTCCAAGCACTTTCTTCTCTAACGAAATACTAATTTTTGTTTAGGGGCCCATCAACCATAGGATAGCCTTTGTACAGCCGCCCACTCTCCGCAAAAAAAAAAAATTGGAGAGCACGCCTGTTATTTACCGTTAGTAATCGTGTTCCAGGATTATTTTGCATACGCAGGAGCCCATTAGTACTTATGGGCTCCTGGCATACGTTAGTAAATGATCTACGCTGACCAAAATTTGCGTGGCTCATATTTCTTTGGAGCTACATTCTCAAAATGGTGGTCAATGAGGTAGGTAGATTTCAAAACTGAGCACTTCACATTACACTCTAATCAATTAAGTCTGTTTAGAGACCGTAGATAGTTGCGTGCACGACTCGTAAGTCCTGCCCTTTATGAAACCCAGGGTTCATCGGAAAACCGTCGCATAAAAATTATCTGTACTCGATCGAGGCTTTCCCTTCTTTATTGTTTTTGGGACCATTGGGTTTATATCACTATTGACTGAAGTAACAACTTAATTTTTCAGGTTCAAAATTGGAGCCCGCTACATGGGTTACTACATGGAAGGTAAGAAAAACGGCGAAGGTGTTTTTCTGTATCCTGACGGCTCCAAATACGAGGGTTCCTGGATCAACGACTTGCGCGACGGCTGGGGAACCTACACCTACCCTAACGGGGACACGTACGAAGGGGACTGGTCTCAGGGCCGTCGCCATGGCCAAGGAGTTTATACCTATAAAGAAACAGGTTCACGGTATGATGGTACCTGGTTCCATGGCCGAATGCAGGACAGAGGGAATCTGATTCACTTGAATCATAGATACGTCGGTATCTTTGAAGAAGACAAACCTAAAGGACCGGGCAAGTATGTGTTTGACTCAGGATGTGAGCAGCTCGGGCGTTATGTTTGGAAAGAGGAAGAGAACGAAAGGGAACACGAGGAGGATGAAGCTGAATTTGTGGTGAAACCCATGTGGGAAGGCAAAGAAATATGTGCTCTTGATGAACAAGAAAGCTTCGCTATGGTCACTTAAAATGTAAACTGCTGCATTTCTTTCCCGATAAAACGATACACGAAACCTTTTTTCGAACGGTTGACAATTTAATGTCTTTGTCTAAAATAATAATTCGATAGCGTTTATCTTGCATTTCTAGGTTTAGTGGTCGGCTTTTTTCAACAAATAAAAGGCAAAATTACGGAAAATAAATCGCGACTTGTGCGTCAGCATTTATTTTGCCGCGCTTTGAACAAGTTACATGCAATCGCTTTCAATTCTGATTGGTTAATTGGGCTATTTGAGCTTTTCGTGATTGGTCAGTGTAAATCATGTTCAACCTTGTGACGAGTCTCAACTTGTAGAAGAACACGGCCGGGGCATAGGTTCGATTCTTGCTGGGGTCCACATTAATTTTTTTTAGCCCGAGTCATCACAGACAAATACATCTCATGAAATGTTCTGTTTCATTACTGATCTCCTCCAGAATTCCAAAAGAGTAATCATCAAAACCTCAGTGATGAAGTAAGATCATCCAGGTGAGAGAAGTACTGAGGATGACTGTTGTTGTGGACTTGGATTGACGTTTCGACAACCAGAGCGGAAGCCACCGTCACAGTCAAGATAATTTCAGTGTCTTGTGTTCGTGAATCGTATGAGTACTCCGGTCTTTGACCTGATTGGTCAATAGAAGCGTGATGTTTATCTAGTTGCCAAGACTGTCATCCGTGTCTCGTTCCCAATCCACAAGAAAACCACTTGACTCTGAGGATGACTTCCGGTCAGTAACGAGGCGTCAGTCAATGTCATCAACAACAGTCCTTCCCAGGATTGCTCTTATCCGGACGCTCTTACGTCATCAGGTTTTGATACGATTCATGGGTTCAAACCATCTGCTAGAATAGTAATCACTTCCTTGATTGGCATTTTTATGATTGCCACTCATTTTCAAGGCTGTTAAATTCTTTATAAATAATAATAATAATAATAATAATAATAATAATAATAATAATAATAATAATAATAATAATAATAATAAATAATTGTCGCAGCTAATCGCCGTCGCAAGTACAGCAACGACGCAGCTCAGCAAGGTCGAACCGAAAGCGTGTTATCAATTAATTTTATCAATAATGTGCCCCTTTATATATATTCTTGCTCTTTGGCCATTTCAACTCGATCAAAAACATAAAACAAACGGCGGCTACAAACAAAATGATAAAGCGCATTTTACTTGTTCAACCGTCACTTCTGAAGATGTATGTTGTAGCATACGAAACGTCAAGTCAAAAATAAAATGCGCTTTATCATTATGTTTGTAGCCACTGTTTGTTTTAAGTTTTTGATTAATGTGCCTCTTTGTTTGTGCTGTTTCCACGTGGGCAGTTCTTCTTTTGCAACACAACCCATCAAGCCACAAAAACTCCGCTGAGTCCCTGTTACTGCGCGTGTTACTGCGCGTGCTCCTTATAACGACGGCACTTGTTCATATTCCACGACTTCTTCCTCGTGCGACTTGAGTTCCTCGACGAAAGCGCGTGCACGGGCAACCCAGTAGTGTTCAGGATGCATGCGATTTTTCCTCCACTCTTCAAGTAACTGCTCCAAGATCTCCAGCGCAGATTCAACATTCCCAAGATGACCGTATGCCTCGGCTAAGAGCGCCCTGGGATGATAAGCTCCAGGACTCACGACCAGATTGAGATCTTTGTGAACTTGTTCAAGTTCCTCTAAAAATTCCTTTGCTCGAAGATACTCTTGGCGCGCGAGGAAAATATCCGCGAGAAACGTACCTGCGCGTGGCCACGCGATATGGCCTGAGCCTCGGTAAACTTCCACAGCCTTTTCGCACATCTCTTGCGCCTGCGCGAGGTCTCCCAAGTGCAGTTTGGCTGTTCCGTACGTCATCATTACTCCAGTAGTGAATTTCTGCTGATCTCCATGAAGATCCATGTAAATTTTCAAAGCTTCTGCGTGCAGGTGGTCCGATTCCTCGAGATGCTTGCGTGTATTCATGGCGCGAGGGTGTGTGAAGCGCAACCCAAGATACCAGCGGAGATGTACTTTGGCTGTATAGTTTAACACCTGAGCGCGAATGAAGAGTTCGCTTACGTCGCATGTTTCAACAATGCTCCTCGCTTCTTCAAGTACTTCTATCGCTTCATCATTTTCCCAGCGGTCGTGTAAAATCACTCCAAGATTACACAATCTTTCCACAACCTGCACGTCGTTTTTGCCGAAAGCTATCTTCGTAACCTCAACACACATCTTCATGTACTCCTTAGCAAGGTCAAGTTGGAACTTTTCACGAAACGTAAACGCGAGAGTGTTCAATAGATTGGATCTCTTTTTCATCCACTCGGGTTCTGTGTGCTCCTGGCAGAGTATATCAGCCTCTTCTAGAACTGGAATTACTTCATCCAACTTGCCCGCCTCGCGATAAGTGTACCCTAAGTCACAAAGTAAATCACAAGCGCTTAAGTCATCTTGCCCAAATTGTTTGTTGATATTGTACGCGCGCTCGAGCAAGGCCACACGAGAATTGTCCGTTGCTCCGGCAACGTGAACAAGGCTATCCGCGAGGTAGACTAGGGTTTGTACCAGTAGACTGCTCTCCACCAATTGGCAATTCTCTACTCTGTCAACAAACTCCTTCATATGAGGACTCAAAATAATCCTCGTGGCGATAGCATCCTTTTTAGTACTATCCTTTTTATCCTTGTATGCCTGGGTAAGAGTTTGAAGGACGCCATTTTGTTCTCGTCTCTCCTCAGACTTGAGCGTGTTCTCTGCTGATTTGTGCGGCGTTCCTGTTTTCTGGCCTTGTTTTCGCCTTATCTGTAAAAAAGCTAAACGCATGACTTGATGGAGAGTTACAACCTCGATTCCTCTCTCCCCGGTCTCGGGATAAATCAAAAGGGAGCATCTTGCTATTTTGAGCTTGATGTCATCTGGTACCCTTATCTTCCCATTGTCTGTATCTGCCGTTTGGTTCAAGATGTACTGAGCTATGCTGTCTAAGGGCACTGGCTGAAGAGCACAGTAAGACAGAAATACGAAAGCAGCTCGGAGCACTTCGTTGTTTTCCGCCATCCTTCGGGCAGCGAACTCTGCTGCTGGGAGCATGGATTGCGGATAACAAGTATTATGATGCGTATAATCGGAATGATCAAGATACGCGAAGTATTCCTGAAGATTAGCCATGTAATTTTTCCACGAGAATTTGGAAACTGGTCGGTCTTCCCGCATTTGCCGGACATAAACAGCCGCGCAAGCAAGTGAGAGCGGGTAATAACCTAACATATGTGCAACTCTTTTAGCGTCCAAATCTCCTGCGATCCCAGACACGGCACTCAGCAGATCCATAGCATCTACCTCCTCCATTCCAGAGTCCAGCCCAAGAACTCTGGCTTGCGCGTGCGCTCTGGGCGCAAGTTCGCTATCTTGCGTTGTTACTAATACCAGCCCCTCTCCCCAGGGACTGTTTTCTTTGGGCGTTGGCCAAAATTCTCTGAATGGATCGTTCACTGTGAGATTATCGACAATAATCAGCCACGAAGAGCAGCTTTCCTTCAGATACCTCTTCAAACTATCTGCGAAAGCCTGCACACGCTCCCGTGCGCTTCCTATCTCTTTAAAATGTTTTGGGATTTTCATTTTTTCGTGTAATTCCCTGTACGATTCAAGGAGCGACTCAATACTTCGTGCATTAAGTGTTGCCACGATTTTTCGCCGCGGAAACTCCATCCCGCAATCATCTGTTTTGTTCATGTATTCTTCACCGAATTGTCTTGCTAACTGCGTTTTTCCACATCCCGGTGGCCCTTTAACGAACACCCCTGCTACGAGAGAATTGGACGCATTTTGTCTCAATTGGCTAAAAGCTTCACGAATCTTCTGTATTTCTCTCCCTCGCCTTTGAGTTACGTGAAATGGTTTTCCAGGGAGAATCGAGACGGAGGGAAGGAACTTTGCCGCAGTTTTATCTGAGGATAAAACAGAGACCAACCTATCTACGTTATCATGCCTGGTAAAAAATACTTCAGCGTATTTTCCCTACTTGCATATACCACACAATTAAATTGTGCTTTACGCGCGTCTTTCATTGACTGACTCGGAGGTGATTATTATTCTACTATCAGGCCAACTGGAAACTGGTCATTATGTGATTTAGTAATAAGGTCGGAGACGATAGATATATGAATATGCTCTTCATATAAGGACTAATCATTGGATGGATTCTAGGGTTGAATTTGCATGCGCTGTGATGGGTTCCAATCCCACTCTGACAACTGACTATACACCAGGCTTTTTTTAAACAACCATGTGGTTGCTTTCTCCCCATTGCTGTGTTTATTTGTTTAATAAAACCAATGTTTTCTTTATTTTTACAACAGAAAGAGACAATAATATTATAGACCGAATGCATAAATAGCAGGCTATTTGGTATTCTCTTATGTACGTTCTACTTAGACAGACAAGCCTCGTTTTATCACCTTGCACTTGCTGACGAGGCTTGTCAGGCTAATTAGCACAGAGATAGCAAGAATTAAGTGGCCACCACTTTTGCATCTGGTCCACACATACTTACCTCTTGAGTTATCATCGCCAGCAGAGACAGTTGAAACAGCTAGATCAGTCATTCTTTGAGCCAACTTGGAGGCTATGAAAACAACAAAAGATTGGCATGTAGGTCAAAAGAGAGATTTCTTTTTTTGCATAACCCAGTTTTCTGCAGATGTTGGGGCATTTCCTGCTACCTGAAAGAACCCAGAGTATCTTGAAAGTTGTTGAATTCTTATAAAAATGGGCAAACATAGCCAATTCTTGGTTTGCATCCATGTGATGAGATGGCCATGTTTGAGTACAAAACAATAGAAAATGACCCTGCAAGTTTTGCATATTAATAGAGTCACATTCCCAAAAGACATTTTAATGCATTGTTCTGTACACCAACATGGCCGCCATGACATCAAATGCAAACTATCAATAATAGTGATACGCAACCAACAAACCATTGTTTCTATGGCAATGGTGGCAAACTTGGGCAATTAAAAAATCTATCCATTTATGTAACTACGACATAATGTTAAGGAAATTCTAGTGTTTTTGAACTTACTGCAGTTATGGCAAGTTAAGAAAGACTTCAGAAATTTGTACATGGTGTTTATGGCCACTAGCACGGGACAACAATTTTCCAAATTTCTATGATATAGGGAGAGCAGAGGAAGAGGGCTCTCAGTGGGCGATTTTCCTCTTGGTATGCAAGTTTCGCTCTTGCATCAGAAGCTATTACTTTATTTGACTGGATCTGCTTGATGTTGATTTGCAGTCTCAAGTAATAATTAGTTCGAGACTTGTGCTTGGTTATCCGACCTTAGCTCTTTCACAAAAGTATTACACTTAAGTCCCTTGTTAATAATGGTTTCACGTATTTGGTAGGCTAGGTATACGGTATGTCATCCTTTGTTTCATAATATGATAATGAATATCAGACAAAGAAAAATCAAAATTGAACTGGCCAGGGGTGGATCTAGGGGGAGGGGGGAGGGTCCCTGAGATGGCCTGGTGGTTTCTAATACAAATGGTATTCTGCGATAAAAATGTCACCATTCAGCTATGCCATGTGCACCCCCTCCTACAGGGCTCGAAATTAGCGATCATCTGGTCATCCCAGACGACCAGAAAGTTTACCGGGCGACTAGTTTTTGGTAAAATGACAAGCTTGGTTGCCCGAAGAAAAAAAAAACAGACAACCCAGCCAAAAATAGAAAATGGATTACATAAGCAGCACCCGACTCACTTGTCGATTTTCTTTTGTCAATGTTTGATAGTAGTGCGACGTTAGCAATAATATTAATTTGTCGCAGCTGAGCATTTTCCTGTGTTTTGAATACCTGTAGCTTTTTAAAACACTGTCTGATAGGAAAATGTATGGGATGGAGATAGAAGACTCTATTTTGAAAATGCTAAAACCACAGGTGCACACTTAAAACTATAGATTGTTTTCAGGTGACGTCACAGCGGCCATGTTGGTGTACAAGAACAATGGACGTTCTCTCCTTTGGGAACCAAACTCTATTTTTATGCAGATTCCATGCATACATTTTGTATTGTTTTCTACACCAATATGGCCGCCAAGGCACGTGAATGAAAACCATCTATAGGATACTCAAGCTCCAATGCCATGGGATAGCATTTCAGCACAGCATGCATTTAATCGTAGGGGGTTTTCTAATGGGCAACGAAGCATTTATCAGGCAGCCAAATTTACAGGTTTAGTTGCCCAGCTTTTGAAACAGGGACAACCTGGAATTTTTTTTAATTTCGAGCACTGGGTCCTAATTAAAATACTGGATCCACCCCTGTTGTTTGAAAATCTAAACCAAAAAAATATTTAAACCACAACATATACATCGAAATAGTTAATAATAATAGTTATTTATTGACACCAACCTTTGTCTAAGCAGTATTCATCTATCAAGTCATGCCTTTTAATGACCTTGTGATCAAGTCCCTCAGCTAACCTTTCAAAAGTTGCAGTAACCCCAAGAGATTCTTTCCATTTTCTCAACATTTTGTATGATTTGTCTATTACTTTGGACTGGTCTGCATCTATCTCATCCAGTTGAGATTGGCTTAGACCCAAAGCCAATCCGAGCTTCATCCAGATCGATACTGAGTCTTGAGCAAGGCAAAGTAGGTCATTATCAGTTGGTGTACCTTGTTTGAATGACATCGTGCCATCTAATTAAAGAACAAAACTTTTATTAAAATATTAACAATAATGACACTGAAGAGCACTTTTTTGAGACAGCCATTAAATTTTCATAAATAATTAGATATTAAATACATACAACTGTTGTATCATAGAACACTCTCCCAAACAAGAGTTAAATATCGTAAAAAAGGTTGCTATTATTCATCGTGGTGAAGTACAATAATAATAAAGTATTCTCGTTTGTCTCACGATGTCACTATTATTAAGAGCTATTATTATTTAAAGAGCTATTAAGAGCTAAATATGTTAGTTTGACAGAAATGGCACGTATCTGAGAGAGGAGATCCACTAGGTATGATAAAAGTTATCATATATTGCCTTAGCCAAAAACAGACTGCCTGTACGTGGCCCGGGATCCAAATTCATAACAGCTCGTAGAACTAGTCACGCAGTCACGCAAGAGCTACTAACGTGACAGGCCCCTTCCTGTGGCGGCAAATAACGGCTTCTTTTGCAGCCGCTGTCGGCTTGGCTTAAATTGCAATTAAGGCTCCTTTCAGACACTCAAATGGCCCGTCCCTAAGAAGACACCGGAACAATTTCGTCGTGGAAATGGGTGGAGTCAAGAGGTTTCCGAGAACAACAATTCAACAAACAGATCAATTTCATCAAGCTTCCACAATATCTCAAGCTGTTTTAAGTAATATTTGTCTTAACCTTTCTTTAAAATCTGTTTGACTTTCGAAAGTTTGGTAATTAAATGCCAGTGAAAAAAATAAACTTAAAGAAAATGGAAATTTTAAAGGTCTGTCCCAATCAACACTATAAAATCTGACCTGAGACGTCAAAGAGACAAATCGATGTTGCATCTGGAGCATGAAAATAGCCTAAATCTAGGACCTTCAACACGGCGTACCTTGTGGGCAACGTTCCATGCTATGTATTCCTTTGAAGGTTTCCTTCTGGTATTCCTGAAGTCAACGTTTTGAGAGCACTGAATGAACAAAGCGCTTCGGTTGAATCACAAGCCTGTCCTCACCACAAACTGCGTCGTTTCCGAGAATATTGGTTGTTGGAACCGATTGATCCTCGACTTATTCCGATAAACGTACGGATATCATACGAAATTCTCCCGAGTATTCATGCCTGGTAAATAAACAAAATGGCGGTCGACGGTCCAAGGACAGCTGAGTCCCTCCGATATTTGGCTTGTGCTTTGGCTTCGTTAAAACCGCCACCTTGGGAGAAAGTAAGCAACAACTGAAAAACTTTCGAAATGATGAGATTATTGTCCTTTTTTAGGCTTCAATCGTTCTAAATATATGCTACTGAGTAATCCATAAGAATATACAGGTTGAATCACTGAAGCAGATTGGAAATGAGTTCAGCTCGGTTAATGCTCTCTCTGGATTCGATTTATGACTATCATATATCAGTATACAGCATAAAAAGGGCTATGGGAAATTTTAGACGTGACGAGCGTTGAAAGTAGATTATAATCTGTTTTTCTACTGACAAGCTACAGTTTATAATTACAGGAGTTTTGTATCATTTCTTGGAGCAGAAGAAACCTGTATGTTAAAGTCGTGATATAGAGTGTTGTTGTGGTGTGCTCGAGATCTCAATACTTGGAAGTTTCTCAGTCAGTCAACTTTGCACTGAACACTGTATAGGCACATCCAGACAACCCTAAGGGCCGATTTACACGGTACGATTTTTGTCGCATGCGACAACGGCTTACGACAGGCCCACGACATGATTTACGATTGTTGTGTACGTCAGGAAAAATGTTGTAGCATTTTAAAACATGTTTTAAAACGCTGCAACAATCGTAAGTCATGTCGTAAGCCTGTCGTGAGCTTGTCGCATGCGACAAAAATCGTACCGTGTAAATCGGCCCTAAGGATGCAAGAGCGTGTGACGTCACGTTATTTTGAGACAGTTGTAACGGCCGATTCAACTGATCGAGGAAAATGTTCCATAAAAACTTCAAATCGCGAGGTTTCTTTTTCGAAAACTCATTTTATGGACAGCCAGATAAATAAAGTTCACTCAACTACTATTTTCTGCGTTGTCCTGATTTGATGGGTTTTTGGGACGGTTCAATTTCCTCGATATCCTAAACATCCATGAAAGCTAACCTTAGGCCTAAGGTTAGCTTTTAGGGTTAGGGTGTAGGATACTTTCTGTATTGGTAAAACAATGACCTGTGACCTGTGTTTTGTTCCTGCTGGTTGACGTCGACGTTACTATTTGTCATTAATGTGCCAACCAGAGCCTCATTGGTTGTGGAAACAAAGGGTCTTTTTTTTTTCCTGTGGTTGGCACGTTTGAATAACAAAAATAATGGTTGTAAACAGTTATTTTCCCTATTTCTTGGTTCTGAGTGACACATTGTCACTAGGAGCTTGTCACTTATGACCCCTTTCAGTTGCTAATGAACACCCTGTGTGTTCTTGAATCACAAACAATGACTTGCAACCAGTTAAGATTGATAAATTGCATTATTGTTATTTAAAGCATTATGATAACTGTTCCTTAGGTAAAAAAGTTGAGTCGTCTTTGCCCAGCCAAACCCTCATCAACTACTGATGTATTCACCCTGGATCAACATGGCACTGATGGAATTCTTGCACTGGGATTGTTTGAGCTCAATTCCAACTTACAGTACAAAGCAAAGATAATGCCATATTTATTGGAAGTATTGAAAGGTCTTCCATCTGCAAAATGGATCGAGGCAAGAGAGCCTGCTCTACAATCAGACAGCCCATTAGCTGGAGAATTTACCTTCTCTTTTGTGACACTGATGAGTGGACTGGCAGCGAAAGATAATAGCTTGGATGGAGACATCATCAAACTTCAACTTACTTTATTCAATACTTTAGTTGACCAGTGCTGTGCTTATCAAGACTTGACAGAACATAAGAAAGGTATCAAAGACTTTCCTATCCTGTTAGGAAAAGGAAAGGAAAATCATTTTGATACTTTAGGTTGAATTTTTCCCTACTGTGTTGGAGGTTGTATGTTAATAGCCCACAGAGAAACACTCATAGTGTTAGGTGTTCAAGGCACTAGTCTCTCACGAATGTGTTGCTGGTTCGATTCCCAGACGTGACGTCTTACAATGTACTTATATTGCTGGTTTTCTACATTGCTTCAAAAGATTTTTCTACCAGTATTCCAGACCTCAGCTTTATTTTATGGTCATTTTGCATGTTCTGAAATTCCCTAAACGTTTTTTGACAAAGAACCTTAGAAAACCACTCACTATTCAGAAAAAGTTGAGGTTTTTGTGTGTGTGCAAAAAGTACAAAAGTGTTTAACTTACTTTTATTCATTATTTTTAATCATTGTTCTTTTTTTGTAGCTTCCTTCTGCCGCACCACTGTTCCTCTTCTCCTTGGGGTGGCACAAGCCTTAGGTGTGTCTAGTGTATATGTCTCTGACCCCTCCCTGACTGCCAATTTATTGTTTCCACACCATGCTGGTCGAGCCACTCCCAAGGAATCTCAACTGTCAAGAGCACTTATTCGAGCTGCACCCAGACGATTCCTGAGCTTCTCACAGGAAAAGAGAGATTGTAGTTACCATCTGTCTGATGCACAACTCAGCAGTGTGATCTCAAAGGTACAGTGTAGTCTGAATAACTATAATAATTATTGTTTCTAAAATTTGAGTCAAATAATGTTTTAAAACACGTCTTTATTGACATGAAGCTGATCTCTTGTCCACTTTACCACTTGTCCCCCTAAGAGGGCCTGCTTACAGATTTCACTAAAGGTGAGAAACTTTGTTAGGGATTTTTTTTGAAGACTTTATTATTATATTTTGTTCTAGATGATAAGATTAGTTCACTGGCCTCAGCTACATGCATTGTATAACATTGCTTCAAATTACATTTCAAGATGATTGCATCTGAATCACATGATAATCACAGCAGGGCTTATTGTGTGACATTCAATTTCGTCACAGTGATTTCATTTGTTAATAGTGATGTTTCTCGTTACGCCACCCATTGTTACAGCTGTAATAATGTGCCAACCAGAAGCTAATTGGCTGTTGAAACAATAACTTCTTTTGTTCCATGGTTGGCAAGTTCCAATATCAAAAGAAATGTGACGTCAATGTTTGTAAACAAGAAATATCACTATTGGGAACCTCTTGTGCAAAAGGGTGTAAGTTAATAATATAGTCTGGTTAAATGTGTATGGTCTTGAGGGAAACAGTTAGTTTTGTTTCTTCCTGAGAGTCCTGAGAGTCTCAGGAAACATCAGGACTCAAGGGAAAAATTTGAATTTGATCAAGGGTATGTGACCAAGAATCAACCAATCACAGTGCTTGTTTTGTTGAGTGAAAGTCTAGGTATAATTATCTTTAATTATTAATTTTTTGAAAGATGACCATCAACTTTCCTTTCCCCCAATTCAGACATGTATGACCAACGTTTGTGATATTTATCAAAATTGAGCATGCCTGACAAATGCTTGGAAAGTTTTTCAGGTCGTGGACTTCACTTTTCTGTTAAATCAAACATAATTGATGCTCATTAAATTATTTATGATCAGCCACTTAATTGTCTGCTGAAAACAGTGGCCCATATTTTCCAATATACGGTACTTCTCAAATGAAACTGCCATATATCTCTGCTATACAATGTTAAAGTTTTCTTTGTTTTTTTCCTAACAGGTTGAGAGTCTCATGAATTTTCAAGTTCTTCAAGGCTTGGATGTTGTGCTGTCAGACTGTATTCAAGTAAGCAAAAAATCTCATAAAAATTTGTGTTCAGTTGTTAACCCTTTGACACCCAACCAGCATAAACCTGCCAGGTTATTTTACTTTGTCTAATGCCAGACGATTTTACTGGTCAATGGGGAACCCCCAGGAGTCAATGGGTTAATCACTCACTGAAAAAACTATGTCCCTATTGAAGTCTTGACTGGAGGTAGAGGTTGTTAGCCCATTAACTCTTGCACCAACCCCATTGACAACTAAAATTGTCTTGCGTCAGACAGAGTAAAATCTATAAAGTGTCACTCCCAGGGGTCAATGGATTAATTAGACCTTTTTGTGAAATTAGATACAACTGTACCCCTGACCTTTTATCCCTATGCAGTACAGTGCATTCCTAATGGGTTAACCCATTGACACCTCAAACGTCCTAGGAAGTCCCTAGTTGACAAGTAAAATGATCTGGCTTTAGACAAAGTAAAATTCCCAGAGATCAGTGGCTTATTAAGTAAAGTTATGCTTTGTTCTTTGTTCTTCCATCACAGAGTGGGATGTTGTTCAACAAGTTTCATTTCCAGTCCTTCAGTGAGGCTTTAATGTTATCCATGGTAACTCTTCTGAGGGATCTTTGTCAAAATACACCAGGTACATGTAAATAATATTTACAGTGATTTTATTTTTAATTCACTCACTAGAAGAAAACAAAGAATTTCCAAAAAACAATGATGTCCCCATCGAAGATGGATACAAAGTACTGGTATTAAAGCCATTTTCAATATTGCCAACAATCATATCCAAATATTATCTGCTGCTGATGGTAACAAGAAGGTTTGCATTCCAGACTAGACAGCAATTTATCTACTTAAAATATACCGCTTATAAATAGATTTGGAGGTCCACTAATTGTCTTAAGCCGCGGCCTAAGTTAGACTTTGTTTAAATAACTGGCCCTAGGTCTCTGTACCTCCCTCCATAGTTTACTGCAAATATGGGTGTTAAAAAAATAATTAATTGTCAAGATTGGATTATTGCTTCTGTCAGCTTACATCTACCCCTGTTCATGGGATAATCCAGAGAAATTTTTTTCAAAATTAAATAATCCCAAAGAATCGAGATAAAAATACCTCAACTTCCACCTCGATCACCAAAAACCCAAAACTTTTTTATTTCTTAATGTGAGAAACATTGTGTCAGTAATTTTAAAATTTAAAATGAACCAAGGAACACACTGATTTAAAAAGTCTGTTCCTTTGTGCCTGTAAAAGAATAATTATGCTTTTCTCAAATTTAAGTCTCATTACACTGTAAGGTGCTTTACACCCTCTGTTTTTTTTGTGTACTAGGTATTTCCTCAAATGTTGCAAGTAAAGCCCATGAGATTGGAAAGGTAGTTTTTACAACGGTAAAAATTGAATTTCAGAAGAAACCGGAGATCAGTGCGACATCAATGCACTGGAAACTTCAAACTGTTTCATCTTGTGTTGATCTGATGGTGTGGACAACACTAGAGCAAGATGACCAAGGTAATAATAAAAATATTATTATTATGTATTGATCGCCATGTTTCTTTTCCTTTTGGATTTATATTGACCTTTGTTAGGGTTTTGTTGTGCCTTCTTTAACCATTATTTTGGTAAACGCTCTTGCAAATAGAATCAAACCATGTGTACCTTTTTCTCTCTCTCAGAGGGAGACAACCTTTGTCAGAGTATTGCAGAGTTCCTGTGCTCCAATCTAGCAGTATCCTTGTCTCAATCAGACAGTGGTCATTTTATATTGAGCTGTTTGGAAGGCTTGGCAACTCTTGCTGAGAAATTACCGACATTGGCCAGGTGAGATCTCAAGAGAGGAAGCATGAAGCCTCTTCCCCCTAAGGAAATTGCATCAAGAAAGGCCAGTAATACCAAGTCTTTTCATGAGCAAAACAGCATGTCCCTGACTGAAAATTCAGATTTTCTGTGTGGGAAGTATGTCTAGGACAAAATGATGGTTAGCAAGGAATTGTTGCAAAAAAATGATTTTTGTACTCTGTGATGGCAACAATTATTATTATTATTATTATTATTATTATTATTATTATTATTATTATTATTATTATTATTAGAAATAAGTATAAGCGTTCTCTGGTAAAAAGTTTTAAAAAGACTATGAGCTTTCGACAGACTGAACTGCTGTCTTCAACGGATAAAAATCTGTTATCCGTTGAAGACAGCAGTTATGTCTGTCGCAAGCTCATAGTCTTTTTAAAACTTGTTACCAGAGAACGCCTATACTCATTTCTTATCATGAATCCTGGTAACGGATCTTCAATATTTATTATTATTATTATTATTATTATTATTATTATTATTATTATTACTATTATTATTATTATTATTAGAGCGGTTTTCAATTGAGTGTCGAAAATAATTAGATAATTACTTTGGTTTATGATGACTTCACTCAGTGATTGGTTCAAAGTTCTCGCGCCATTTTTTCAACCAATCGTGGCTCACGCGTACACATTTTCCCATGCTTTGTGTCATCTATTGTTTGCTTCCTGTAATACTTCGAGTTTTGATTGGTTTGCCGGATTGTCTCAGTCCTTTTTGATTGGCCAAAGAAATTACTTTGGTTTTGGTTTTACGACACTCAATTGAAACTCGCTCTATTATTATTATTATCATTATTATTATTATTATTATTATTATTATTATTATTATTATTATTATTATTATTATCAGAAACCCATAAGGGTTGAAACGTGTAACGCGCGTTCACAGCTTCCGAATATTCAGTGCTAAGTACCATATTTGGAAACCCCTCGCTACAGTTAATTTCGCGCGAGAACATTGGTGGTATTGCGTCACGGTGTTCTTGCGAACTGAATGGTTGAATGTTTCTCTCTTGTTGTTCCAAATATGGTACTTAACAAATTGAATATTCAGAAGCTTGTTTCCCAGCACACAAGGGGCTGTTACACGTTTCAACCCTTATGGGTTTCTGTTATTATTGATACAAAAACAGTGGATAGTGTTGAGGGAGCACTGTGATTGGCTACTCAAACTCTGGATATCCTTTGCTATTCACCTTCGAGCAACACTTGCCGGATTTGTGCCTGAAAATATAGTAATCCTTGCAGGAATAAACGAGTTAAAATAATCTTACCTAGAGTGTACACAGAGTCCTGGCAGATGCACATTCCCTAGTATCTCATCCACCAGCCATTTTGTTTTAGTTTTTGTCTCACACTTAACAGCATTGTTCTCAACTCCATGAAAGACTTTCTTCTGCAACCTGCTCCGTTGCTTGTTAAGCTGTCAGAGAATGTAAAGAAACCATTAGCTAGCATTGTCATGACAGTTTCGTCAGATTCAAGTGATGGTGGTGTAACCATCAGCCATAGTTCTAATGTAAAACAAGATTCTCAGGACACTACTTATCAGAATGTCCGAAAAGTTGCACTGGACAGCATTTGCAGGTGAGATCAATTTGCTATGTGGTCTACAAATTAGGAAAGGGAAACTTGGTATTGTCTACCTCTATTGTCAGCATTACCTTTTTTGCAAGTTATTTTCCCTATTTCTTCATTATTTTCTATTAATCATTTTGTCAAGTCCTGGCCAAATTATGAGCAGCACAGTATGTGTGTTATTATAATACTGTATACACACTGTATGCAGCGACAAGAAATGAAAAGAATCAAAAATAATTTTTTCTGTTTAGCATAACAGAAAACGTTAACCAAATGATTTTTTTTCTTTCTGTTTCTCTCAATCCAGTTTCACTCACTCGACAGTTTCATTTATCTTATTTGCAACAGTTCACTGCACAGTTTATCTCTCAAAATTATTTGGCCATAATTAAACCAAATTTTGATGGAAGTAAAGTAAGAAAAAACAGAGGTTCAAACGTCATGGATGGAGAGCCTTATTCTGTGGATACTTTGCTCAACATGCTTGGTTAAGCAGTGCTTGTTTCTGTAACTTATGGAAATTTGCATTGCTTATGGAAGCGATCTGATTGGATGAATTTTAGCTTTGGCGGGATGTTCGTCATTATGTTGGGTGAATATGGGCCTCTAAGAGCACTGGCCTTCCACCATTATGTCCCATGACTCAGTGTCATGTGGGATCAGCTTGTCAATTCTGTACTCTGCTCCTAGAGGCTTTTCTTTGGGAATTCTCTTCTCGCTGCTTTCTGCTACCGACTCGCCTCCCGAGCGGGCAGTATCGCTCTATCTTGCCCGCTCAGCTTTTCCCGTCTCATCAAAAATCAACATTAATGTTATTTTTCATCAGTTTTACCTGTAATTTAAAATTGATGTTATATGATTTGATTTACCATGACTCAGTGTCATGTGGGATGAGCTTGTCAATTCTGCTCCAAGTCGTTTTTCTTTGGGAATTGGGTACTTAGCTTTTCTCCTCTCATCAAAAATCAACATTAATGTTCTTTTTCATCAGTTATACAAGTAATTTCAAATTGATGTTATATGATATTATTTACAAACTCCTCAATTAGTGGAGCACTTGTACTGTCCTCTGCTTGATAATTGTGAGATGTTTAAAACTGTTATTATTCTTTTGTCATCTTGCTTGCAGAGCTCTTAAGTCTGGACAAACTATAGAGGAGAACTGTATTCAAGCTTTTCTTGCATCAGTAGCCAACAGACTTTACATATCACAAAGCAGTGACGGCAATTCAACTCTGATCTCAACCAATGCCATCCTTATCCTTGGCCATGTTGCTTTTGTGCTTCATGCGGTTCCCAAGACAACTGAATCTGTTTTGACAATACTGCAGCAGCGATTTTGTCGTCCTCCTTCTTCTCTTGACCCACTGATTGTGGATCAACTTGGGAATCTTATTCTTACAGGATCGGTTTGTACTTTCATATACTGTTAACTGAATATGGTACTTTAGCTTAAGTAACATTTGAAATCATAAGCGTACTTTTACCTACTCAGAGTTTAACTGAATAGGGTGTAATGTGAAGTGCTAGATTTCTATCCCATATGAACCATGTTAGCGTTAGCCCTACTGATGGAAATGGGCCCACGCAAGAACAGAGAAAAACTCTGACCAGGGTGGGAATTGAACCCACGACCTTCGGGTTAGATCTCCACCGCTCTACCGACTGAGCTACAAGGTCAGACGGGAGCAGGCCGTGGGAACTGAAGATGTTAAGGTCGTGGGTTCAATTCCCACCCTGGTCAGAGTTTTTCTCAGTTCTTGTGTGGGCCCATTTCCATCAGTAGGGCTAACGCTCACATGGTTCATATGGGATAGAAATCTAGCACTTCACATTACACCCTATTCAGTTAAACTCTGTTTAAAATATAAGTGCTACACGCCCAACGTTTGTATAAATGTAACCTTTCCTTTTACCTACTCAGTTCATTTACTCTTAGTGGCCGTGGCATTAGGTCTCTGCAATTTCCTGTCAAGCTGTTCTTATCCGAGGTGATTTTCATTGTTCTCTCTCCCAATGCAAGCGCTCTTCGTCACCGTGTTTTAATAAAAAGATCGTGCACACGACAAGTCTTTGCAAATGGCCTGTCACATTTTATCTGGAGTTGTATTTACTATAAGTGGAAGAGCACCTTTGTAGCAGCCTACCTTTCTCTTGTTTGGTTATTGTTTCTAGGAACAGTGTTATCAGCAGATCATGAACATGTTTATGAAGATCTCCATTGACGCTGGGTCCATGGCGTACTCCACTGAGCCATCTGTTAACGATAAGACAGATGGGTACAGGTGAGGAACACATCATATATATGACAAAGTAATGGGGGATTAGAGCGGTTTTCAATTGAGGGTCGAAAGTAATGAGCGAATTGCATTCGTTTTGCATTAGAACGGTTTTCAATTGACTGTCGACAGTAATTAGCGAATTTCTTTGGTTTATGATTACTTCACTCAGTGATTGGTTCAAAGTTCTCTCGCCACTTTTTCAGCCAATCAGAAGTGAAACCAAAACCAATGGTGGCTCGCGCGTGCACATTTTCCCGCGCTTTGTGTCGGCTACCTACAATTACTGCGAGTTTTGATTGGTTTACTGGATTGTCTCCGTCCTTTTTGATTAGCCAAAGTAATTACTTTGGTTTGGGTTTTACGACACTCTACACTCGATTAAAACTCGCTCTATAGAATATTCAAGAAGTGGCTATTTTGTTTTCTGTAAGTACACTGTATGTATAGAATTATAACTTGAGCGAGTAGTTTTTTGGGCTCTGCCAGTTACAATAGAGCGGTTTTCAAGTGAGTGTCGTAAAACCAAAACCAAAGTAATTACTTTGGGCAATCAAAAAGGACGGAGGCAATCCAGTAAACCAATCAAAACTCCAAGTAATTACACGTAGCCGACACAAAGCGCGGGATAATGTGCGCGCGATCTCCAGATTTCAAGGCAAGCGCCCTAACCACTGGGCCACACTGCCTCCTGGTTTCACTTCTGATTGGTTGAAAAAGTGGCGCGAGAACTTTGAACCAATCACTGAGTGAAGTAATGCAAAACCAAAGCAATTCCCTAATTACTTCGACACTCAATTGAAGAGCATTCTAAGTACCTAAGCGATATTTGCATTTTGCGAAGGCAACTGATGTCTATAACATGAAACAGGCGAGAACAACTTCAGTAAGTGGAGAGAGTGAGATTTTTACATTGTTTCTTACCACTGGATTCCCAATCCCTGCACCCGAATGAACCAGCAACATTGCTTGATTTTTATTCTTGCGTGCGCTGCATACCCAGGACTAAATTTTACTGGCAGAAACCTATAAAACTTTTAATGGAAAGACTTTTGTAATGGAAAGCAACATTCTCGTGATCAGCTATTGCGGTTTTCATTGCGTGGGTGTGATGTATTTGCTGCAAATCTTCTATTTGTTTGTACATAATTTCTGTTTGCAGACACTGTGGCCTTGCTGTAATCAATGCCTACTCTAATGTCGCTGCAAATCTTGAAGGTGAAACTCAGCTTCAGGATTACCTTGTGCGTCTTTTGGAGCTCTTTGTACAGTTGGGTTTGGAAAGCAAACGTGTCAGCGAAAAGGCACCAGTCGCATTTAAAGCTTCGTCCAGTGCTGGCAATCTTGGTGTCCTTATACCTGTCATATCGATTGTCATGCAGCGCTCGCCAGTCATCACTGATCCTAAGCCACGTTTACACAAGCTTTTCCGTGACTTTTGGTTGTATTGTGTTGTCATGGGTTTCGGTGTGGAGGGATCAGGTCTGTGGCCGCATGAATGGTATGACGGAGTCTGTCAAATTGCCCGCAAATCACCTCTTTTACTTGGTACAGGGCATTTGAGGTCTGAGCTGCTGTATAACTCTGCATTAAGGAATGATTCTGTCAATCCGGTGGGTGGAATCTCAATGATAAGTTTTTCCTCACCCCCTTTAATAGGGAGCTTAATAGCGAGGACGACCACGGCGGCCATGAGAACGTTTTTCATTTTGGTACATTTCTTTGCTGCCCTCGTCCTGACAACGACAATTGACCAAATTTGGTCAATGGACGTCGTTGTCAGGACGTTATTGTTATTTTGTTGTAGAACAAATATCCGAAAGTTTGCAAATACGCTTCCAAGGACCTAAATTGTTTAACTCTTTCAATACAGAAATTCAGAATGCTGACAGTTTTTCTCAATTCAAGTCTAAATAAGAAAGAAATATATCCAAATGTGAAACGCATGTGCGGACGTGGATAGCCGTTGGTTGTTTACCATGAGGCGTTTTCCATTTACAAAAAATTTCCGGAAATTTGGTGAAAAACGTGTTCCATTTAACTCAGGTCCGTTCGCCGCCCAGTGATTGCGATTTTACGTGCCAAAATTTAAAAATGTGGCCGTGAATAGCCTGGAAGTGGTAAGACCTTTCAAAAGTTGTAAATGGAACACATTTCCATCGGAAAGTTTCCAACGGGAAAACAGGACTATCTTTTCAGAAGTTCCGTTTATTCCGGAAATTTTCCAGTGGAACGAACCAAAAACGTGTGTTCCATTTACATCCCAACCGGAATTTCCGGAATTTCTTGGTAAATGGAAAACGCCCCATTTATCAAGAAAATCCGGAAATTTAGGTTGGAATGTAAATGGTAAGCCTATTTTGGTCTTCCCAAACGGAAAATTTCCGGAGAAAACGGGATTTCTTGAAAGGTATTCCAAAATACCCAAACGGAATTTCCAAATGGAAAACGTGTTTACCATTTGCATTCCTCCTTGATTTTGCCTCCCTCCAGACTCTCTCGGTAAACGTCAGCGAATTTTGCAAATGGTACACGCCTATCCCAACTAAATTTCCCATTCGGGAGTTTTTTGCTTACCATTTGAACAAACCTAGTACCAACCGGTTTCTGCTTGTAAATGGTAAACAACCATTGTTATTGCTCATTAAAGTGATTGTCGTCCTCGTGTAAGTTCGCTGTTGTTTCCTCCGGATGTCCTCCGTCTCACCGAGGAGGACGGCTAAGAAAACGTTACCTAAAAATATTATTTCCTTTTGTCGTTACAGTAGTAATTTTTCGCAATTACTCTAAGTCATTCCGCATGGATAGTACGTGTCAACATTGCGGGAATAAAATTGGTATGAACGGTGTGGTTGTTTTGGAAGAAAATTAAAAATGACTGTGGTCGGGTGCTCACGCCTTCTTCAACAAAACCTCAAATTCGGTCAATTTACGTCGTTAGGGACCTTAAGATCTACGACGGCGACGATCGACGGAAACGCCACGTCAAAATATAACTTGGCGCTATCATAAGTCTTTCGCGATTACTCAGCCTCGTTCACGTCCTCGGCGAAGTATCCTAAAAATAAATTGGTACGAGCGGTTTCAGAGTGAAAACAGAGAATGAAAGATTCTCTGTTGCATACTTACGTTGTCGTCAAAACCTCAAATTTGATGATTTTACGTCGTCGTTAGGCAGGGGACTACACACCAACTTGC
>OX421457.1:1037500-1057500 GCA_949126865.1 Montipora capitata | reverse complement strand
AGTTTTTTCTTGAGTAGAATCGCAACTACCGAGGTTATGTCCTTACGTTTGTCTGTGGACTGTTTTAGAACGAGAACCATCAAGCCATAGAGATCAAGGTACCTAACAGCGTTCCATTTAGTTTGGTCGTTTCTGAGGAGATGGATGGTCGAGAGGGGACTGTGGGAGACTTCGCCGCTCGATGCAGTGGTATTATCATGGAGGCTATTAAATGGGCGCCAGAAACTACACGATCTCTGCTTCAGGTTTGCATGGTGGAGTACTTTTGGTTCATGCAGGGGGTTTACTCTCCCTTCGCAGGCACTTTATTCCCTACTAGCAGATGTGTCTTTTCTTTTGCTTTCTCGGGACTGACGGGACGAGTACTAGAAAAGAGACCTCTACCATGGGTCGAAACTCACTGTGTTGAGCATGCGCGGCAGTTACTTAGCGACCGAACCCTCGCGTGATACTTCATGTTGTGTTGGCTCACTTAACAACAGCGGAATAAATGCAAAAGGAAGCGCGGGACACAGTGGGCTCAAGTCACAGTCAGCAAATATACAAATGGGGCATGCGCGGTTTGAAGAGCGCCGTTCAAGGTGTGGACCGCATAGGTCTATTTTCATCGTACTCGTCAACCCAGCGAACACAAAAGAACAGAGACATCTGCTATCAAGGAAAGACACTTAACTGTTATGGTTTTCAAACTCGGTCCACGTTACCGAGGCGATCATAAACACAACCATGCAACACACAAAGACTCGTGTTCAGCTGATGTCTTTTGCCTCAACATATGGTCCGGTAGTATTCAAGACTCTACTGAGTCTGCATATGTTGCTTGAGATTTAGTATCCTTGCGTCGCTGATGAAAGCAAGGGCTCTAGAGTTGAACTCTTTGGAGAAATGCTCGCTGATATTAGCTCTCCCTTTTGAAGTGATGATCACAATTAATCTTATTATTTAAAGAATTAATTTGCTTTTGCATTACCCTGTTCAAACCAAAACAAGGAGTCAAACATTTTTAAAAATGAATACATTGGGTTTTTCCGACTAAAAGAAATAAAACCCATTCTGAACATCACTTTCTTTACATTGAAGTGCGAGTTTTCAGTTTTAAAGTCAATTTGGAAAAATTTCGAGCATTTTTAATTAATTTATTTTTTCTTTATTTTAAACCGGATTTTTCGTTGAATCGTAAGCGCCGTAGGTCTCGTGCTCAGAATAGTCCTTATACTCAGCTCACATTTCAGTTTGAAAGTCGTCAATGGCCGTTTTTATACTTGAGACGCGTAATCCGTCCACACGAAAGTGGATAGTTCGTCGAGACGTATTATTCGTCTTGTGCCTATCTTTATACCAGACGAATAGGCCATTTGCGAGTTCATGTTGGCCTCTTCTTCAAAGCGAGTCTAAGTGCGAAGTTTTTCTTATGAAAATTAGTTTTTATTCATATGCAAAGTAGAACTAATTACCATCACAAAAACTTCGCACTTAGACTCGCTTTGAAGAGGAGGAAGACATGAACTCGGAAATGGCCTATTTAACAGACGCGGAGAAAATATGCAAAATGTTTGCCCAAGTTTGTCCAGACGAAGTATACGTCTCTAATGTAAAAACGGTCAAAGTCACGCCTGTTAGCAAATTCTCTAGCTCTTGGCGGCGCGAAGGAATTTTTAATCGAGCAAGTGCAAAGTAAAAGTGTGTCAGTTCTTGTCTCCTTCGATTCATGTGTTGCAGGATTATATCATGAAGTTAGAGAATGCTTCACAAGGCGTCTCCCATCACACGGGTCTTTCTCTTGCAACAGAGAATGTGCTACAGTTTGCTGGGTTAAACCCATCATCTGTTGCTGTCAGTAAAGTTTTTCTGGATAAGCGACCAAACTGTGTTAAGCAGGATTCTTCTCAGATGGTGGCCGGTCTTTCGTTGAGGAATCGATATTTAGGAGAGGTAGAAAGTCTGGTGATTTTTTTTTACATTTGCCTAACTTTCACTTTTTCAAAGCGACTCCACCTATCAGTTGTGGTATGTCACTGAAGTAGAAGGCTGCTTCAGTGGTTAGGGGATGCTTCTTCGATTCCCACTCTGTCCACTGGATAGATTTGTCTTTGATGGTTGCAGATTTTATTCTGTATAAACTTTTATGATTAGCCAACTGGCCTGGGTTGTTCAAAAGGCGTCGGCGCTATCCGCCGATTAAATCTCTCTCTAGCGGTTAAGCGCCCGGCAGGAGAACTGAGTGATCCGTTGCGGAATGATTCAACCATGGCCAGTTTATAGGGCTATGGCAAAGATAGTCACCTTCTGCCATTTCTGCTCCTACCAAAGCCCCTGTAAGCCGCCGCAATGACGTTATCCAATGGATAGTACACTGTGTATAATGTTATCCTCCCTTCGAATAAATCTGTTTCCCGTTCCCGTTCCTTGGGCCCGATTAAACGCTTCTTTTAACCCATTAAATTTCAAGCTTTCAATTCCACCATGAATAAGTTCTTCGTTTCCTCAATCCTTGCATTATCTGGACGTTAAATGAGTAATTGCACCTACCAAGCAGACTGGCCTGTTTTCCTCTATACCAGGTTGCGGGAATGCGAGAAGTCCTGTCCTGTCAGACTTTAAATGATCAGGATCCAAATGTAGCCCTTTCAGCTGCGTTAAATCAACAGTTAATTGAGGCAAAGGAAAGCAGTGAAAATGCTTTTGTGGCGGCGATGTTCAGAGCTTCTGCCTTTCTTGTAACCTCAGAAGGTAAGTTCGAATTTTCGCGTAATGTTGAGAAGCCTTTGTTGGAATTGAATAGAATAAACTTAATAAAATCGGCTAAATCACTTTGACACCCCATTTGTCATGGTCACATATCCGGGATTGGCCGGTTTACGCTAGCTTCCAAAAACTCGGCCCAGGGGAATCGCCCAGGGGACCGTTTCTCGAAAGTCCCGAAACTTTACGGGTCATTTTCGGGTGTCACAATTCCCTTTGTATCTCAAGAAAAGAGAGGATTTAATTCGTCAAACTTCACAGTTATTTTTCTTTTTGTTACCTTGAAAACATGTTAAAAGACCGGCTCTCCAGAACAAGCGGTTGGCAGTTTCACAGATGGCTTTTCGGGCCCGAAAAGTTTTCGGGACTTTCGAGAAACGGGCCCCAGGGGCCCGTTTCTTCAAAGTCCCGAATATTTTTGTGCCCTTTGCGAGTATCACAGTTCCCTCTCTATCTAAAGAACGGAGAGGTTTTAAGACAACAAACTCCAAAATCATTTTGCCTTTTGTTTTGTTGAAACATTTTCAAATACCAGCTTAACCAAACAAGTGGGTGGCAGTTTCATAATTTGCTTTTCAGGCTCGAAAGGTTTTCGGGACCCTCGAGAAACGGGGCCCCCAGGTACCTATCTGTCCAATGGCCCCGAAAAGCCATCCTTCAAACAACTATCTGCTTATTGTGAAAAGAAAATAAATAACCGTGGAGTTTCATGCCTTCAAAGTACCCCTACTGAAACGCGTACATTTTGAGTTGAATCTCCACCTATATTAAACTTGTTTTGCTTTCACTTCGAAATCTAACCCGTAAAGCGCTGTAAAACTTAACAAAACCAGAAGTGGCTCGTCATACGGCCACGCTAGTGTGATGCATGTCTTCGTCCCTGAGAGGACTTCACAAAATATTGCGACAAAAAACCTTGAATGGAACGTAGTTCGTGACGTCATATGCATATCAGGGTAAGTTCCAGGACTCTAACTGGCTCGGCTTCGGGACAAACAACTTCCAAGAATTTGCGAAATAAGAAAACAAGTAAGGGGACTTAAAACGTCTTCATTTTGAAGATATAGCGGGAGGGATTAGCAGCACCCGAAAAACGTCCGTGAAACCTCGAGTCCTTTCGTGCGTTTCTTGCGAAAGCCTCGAATCTTCTAGGACATATTTCGGTACTACAGATCACTTTGTGCCTGCAGAGAGAAATGAGTTAATGAAAACTTACTAATAGACCAGATTTGAGAACAAGCATAGATAAATAACTTGTTAAGCACGTTTAAATATGCATATAGGAAATGCGTTAGATAATCCATCACCATTACCATTACCAAGCAGATTTACAGATTTTTTTACAGGTTTTGCAATATTAGTATTTCGGGCTAAAACGTCTTTCCCGATTGCCGCTCTTAATTGTCCTTTTGTGATTTGCGAAAAGGTTTTTCTATAATTTAGCACGTTTACAACGTATGTTATTCCCACCAGCATAGCTATTTCAGGTGGGTGACTGTCAAACATTAACATGCGGCTCAACAAAGAAACTGGCAATCTTTAGGTGCTGAAAATCGCTTTCTGATTGTTTTCAACGTTTTCTTTTCAGCCGTTGATCGTAATATGCTTCGTAATATTTGCTGGAGCCCTGCAGATGTTTTTACTGAGTTGTCAATGTCCACAGCAGTGAACTGTTGGGAGTGGATCATGGGAGCGAGACAGGACCTCGAGCTACAAGTAACTTTACAGTTTCATTTCCACTTACGCCCCTGTTTCAAGCCTAAATGTATGGCCTTGTTAAATGCGTTGGTCATAACCTAATGACGACACGGCTTCAGAAATACAATAATTGCCAACTACCTTTCGCGCCCAGTGGCTGTTTTTTTTTTTAACTCAGTGAGTGCGCAGACAGCAAGCAGCCAAAGTTCTATAATATTTGCTGGTGTCTAGCTCTTCTCTCTTTGGTGTTCTTGAGGAGAGAAATTCCTGCAAATTCGCAGGATTTTCTTAAAGGAGCTAAACAACTCCTTGTAGCGCAGAAGTGAGGGTTTTTTGTCTTAATTTTCCACTGTGAGTGTCCTATATTATATCTACATAGTTGCAGTTCGTACACCTTGACAATTTTATCATTCATTTACTTTTTGATCAGTATTAACTGAAGAGGACGAACACATGAAAACTTAGCAGACGTTAATTTATTGCTTGCTCATTTACTCAGTTTGGCAAATCAAGAATCGTGAAATTCAGTTGTCTTCATATTGGCTGTGGAGACTGTAGTTTTGAAAAAAAGGTTCACGACTCAACTCTGCCTTTTGTGTCCTCATCTACATCACCAACTTGTATGATCCTAATTAAAATAAGAAAAGTTGAAAAGTACAGTAAAATTGAAGAGAGGGCTGTGCTAATAACATAGGGTTGAGTAAGAAAAACGTACGGGTGTAATTCAAAGCTGACTTTAATCCGACATAAAGCCATGGCCAAAGGAGAGCGAGAGTTAATGAGAGTTGACGAGAGTTGAAATTCACGCTCTTGTTTGGCCAGGAACTATCGTCAACTCTTGCTCTCGTTTGGCCAACTCTCGATCACTCTCATCGACTCTCAAGAGTTTCAGCTCTCGTTAACTCTCATGAAATCTCGCTCTCGTTTGGCCAGGACTTAGTAGGGAGTTTAAGAAACGTCTACGGCAAGGTCAAGTGGATGAAATAATCGCGAAAGACTTACGAATGTGTAAAGTTATATTTTGAGATAACGTCGACGTCTTTCGTCGACGTCACCCTCGTAGATCATAAAGTCGCTAATGACAAATTATTTCAGCCTTAGAGCGGTTTTCAATCCAGTGTCTAAAGTAATTAGCGAATTGCTTTGGCTTTGCATTACTTCACTCAGTGATTGGTTCAAAGTTCTCGCGCCACTTTTTCAACCAATCAGAAGTGAAACCAAAACCAATCGTGACCCCCGCGTGCACATTTTCCCGCGCTTTGTGCCGGCTACGTGTAATTTACTTCGAGTTTTGATTGGTTTACTGGATTGTCTTTGTCCTTTTTGGTTGGCCAAAGTAATTGCGTTGGTTTTGGTTTTACGACACTTGATTGAAATTTGCTCTAAAAGTAAGAGTACAATAAGAGGATATTGTCAAAATCTTGTCAACTAGAAATCAATTGAAACTTTTATGTTTCAGCTTTTGAGTAAAATCAGTGCCGCCTGGCAGTGGACTGTGTGTAGGAGGGTGGGGCTGTTTGCTGCCGATATACAGGTGGAGAATCCATTGTCAGCGTTCTCAGAAAACAGATCCCCGCCAACTCCCCCGAATGTTGTGCCGCACGATATTTGGATCAAGTTTCTGGTGCGAAGATTTGAAGTCATTAAGTACTACAGTCGTGATCAGGTAGGAGTCTGGAGACCAGAAATGCGATTGGCCCAATCAGAATGAGCCCGGCAATTGTTTTACGCAATCATAGAGAGTCTTGCTAAATAAACTACTTCATCCATACGGCGGCCATTTTGATATTTCAGTAGCTATTATGGGATGCCCAATGGGCAAATGCGTATTAATTTGCCCCCTGAACATTCCATAATATCTTTTTAAACAATATCCAACAAATTGTGCTTTTAACCCGTTTTGAACGTACGGTAAACATCAGATCCACATGTTGCGTACTTGATTTTTGCTGAATATGGTAAAAATCGTTCTTGCTTTTCGGACGGGAATTTTGTTTTACCTCCTTTAAACAACGTTTTCGCTTCAAAAACATGCTAATACTGAAATAAATTATTCCTCCCTTTATTAATAGACCGAAAATTGACTTTATTGTTATTGTTTAAAGCTTATTATGTAAAGCATAATTTTGTCTTAAGATGGTCTCGCATTTTTAAAATTTCAAAGAACGATCATGATGTGTTTGAGTTTTTAAAAATTAAAAAAAAACGGTGTTTTTAATCTTCATTGGCTATGATTGTTCTTTTGCGATCTTCCCTTCAGAGGAACGGATTGTCCACAATTCCCTTCTATTTTCCAATGTTTGCTCTTCAATACTATGGTCTTTTTTGAAAGAAATGCATTATTACGTTTCCGTAGGTGGAGATATTTGCAACAATGTTACAGCGATGCCTTCCCTTTAGTGTGGAACGGAAGAACAGTCTTTCTCGTCACATTTCCACTCTCAGAGCCCGGTTTCGGTTGCTGAATCTTGGCCTGTCCATGCTGCAGGGGAATTTCTTAACAAACTCTGTCGTGAAAAATGTTTTGCGAGAAAGGATATACTGCAATGCTTTGGACTATTTCAGGTGTGTGTACTACAAATAATCTCAAAGCCAAGTTTAACAACTTGCTAATTATAAATTTGTTTCCCTTTGAGTGTCACAATGTCGCGATCAGTTTGCTGATTGAACAGTTGTAGACTGACTTCTGCTTTCATTTGTATGGTCACACTAAACAGAGCTCGACATAAACACTCACCTGTTTCCCATTGGAGAGTAAATTTAACACCTGAATGAACCAGAATAGGACGTTTTCAACCAACATCTAGAGACACCAGTAACAATAGAGAAATGTACTTCTGGTGGACGAACAAAAGAAGCTAATGAGAGATCTCTTGTTTTCGTCCACCAAAATGGCGGCGATGACGTCACGTGAAAAGTATCTATACTCGCGCAATTTGGAAAGTACACTTTTGACTATAACAGAAAACCGATTTTTCTTTTTAAAGGCCTTAAGCCAAATGTATGCAAATAAAATGAGCACGTACCCCCCAAACATTGAGCAAGCGTTAGGCACGATCACTTCATTTTTCCGCCTTATCAAAGAGCTCCTGTCTGGGGAAGTCTGGGTACAACAATCACACGAAAAAATCACACTTGGAAACTTAATGCGCCATATTGGATTGTGCCGTCTCAATAAGATCAAATAACACATTGACAGTACCAAGAAACATTTTTGTTCTGCGGTAAGAAACTTTAATTCTTTATTCCAATTTAAAATGTGAAATTTTGAGGTGGAAAGCAAATTGTGAATCCTACTCTCCAAAGTGAAAAGTGTTGTCAAACGTTAGTATCAAGCCCTACTAAAGGAATTCACTCGCAGACTCAACAGTTAGAACAACCTTAACAACCTTGTACTGCGTAATAAGCAGCACCACATAAAAGTACTGCTCAGTAGCTTTCATTTCAATGGTGACACTTAAGAATTACATCCATAGACTCCAAATTTATAGAGCGAGTTTCAATCGAGTGTCGTAAAACCAAAGCCAAAGAAATTACTCTGGCCAATCAAAAAGGACGGAGACAATCCAGTAAACCAATCAAATCACGAAGTAAGTACACGAAGCCGACACAAAGCGCAGGAGCCACGATTGGTTTTGGTTTCACTTCTGATTGGTTGAAAAAATGGCGCGAGAACTTTGAACCAATCACTGAGTTAAGTAATACAAAACCAAAGCAATTCGCTAATTACTTTCGACACTCAATTGAAAACCGCTCTAACCACTTTGTACAGCATAATAAACACCACAGGAGAGTGCACCGTAGTAGCTTTTCATTGTTCAGTAGCTTGCAGAGAAGCGTTATATTTTTGACCGCTTTCATAAAAGAGGTCCATATTTTCGTAATCATCCGCAGTATTGAACCCATGTGGCCCGTGAGTAAAGATGCAGAGCTTCGTGAAGATATCCAAGTGCTGATAAAATTCTGGCAGGCAATTCATTCTGACAAGAAGTACATTAAACACTTCATGGTGGCTGCTCATGTAGATGGCGGCCAGCTTCTGCAACATAGCTCATCTAGTAGCTCTCAGTACACAAGCGGCTCATCTGGCTTGGGACCTTATTTGCAGGTACTTTGTTATGACACGATGGTTTGGGAAGGTCTTATTCGCAGGTAGTTATGAAAGGTCTCGTGCACACCCCTTAGAAGGGGCAACGCTTATAGAATCACGTGACATGAGGAAAACAGAGAGACCATAAGTTTTCTAGTGGGATAAGTACACAGAAGCCAAACCAAGTGTCGGACGTGGCGAAGGTGCCTGGTTGGTAGGGTTCGATAAGTGACTGTCAAAGATGAGAAAACAGAGAGACCAGATTTTTCTAGTGGGGGAAGTATACAGGAACCCCAGCAAGTGTATACTTTCATTCCAAAGTAGATCTGTGGCAGGCGTTCCTGTGTTTTTGTTGTAGTTTTGTTTTGCTTTGTTTTGTTTTTTGCTTAGCTTAATATTTTGACCGTCCTAATACAAGACTTACTCTGCAATTGTGTGATGATTTAATTTGCCTTAATTTGCCTTAATTTTATTAACATTTTTTTACGGTTATGTGTACTAACCTACTAACTACTAATCGCCACAAAATGACTACAGGTTTCGCAAACAAGACTCTCCTCACTTGGGCTTCTAACGGGAGAAACGGTAATTTATTTTGATCATTGCTGAATTTTGTAATGTTTTTTTTTAATTTTTCTCTCTTCCTAAAAAGGACGCTCGCTGGTAACTTTGGTAAACTGCTAGTTTCGAATTGTGCAGCAACAAAAGAACAGAGTCGAGGTTCAGGGGAATAATTTGCATTTTCCTTTGTTTTGAGGAAAACAAAATGCAAATTATTCCCCTGAACCTCGACTCTGTTCTCTTGTTTCTGCACAATTCGAAACTAGCCTATTCTTGGTTTTTACGTGACGTCATCAGAATTAAAATATTAGGAATTATCAACCCTTTTGAGATTTTAGTTTAGTTAGTTATTAGAACAGCTGAAGACTTATATTTTTTACAACTTTTCAGTGTGTACGGTTTTTCGTCTTTTGATAAAGCAAGGTTGAATTTCTACACTTTTGATAGTGAAAACCGGCAATTGCTAATGTTTTAGGGCAACCGCTGGATGAACACAATACCGCTGTCCAGTAATCTCTCGTCTCGGAGGTCGGCCACAGGAACCTCAGTCGAGAAAGAGGCCACTGCGAACCAACACGTACTCAAAGACTATCTGAAACGACGAAATCTCATACTTGCTCTCATCCGTCGAGAGATTGAGCGGCTTTCCACTTGGCATAATTCCTTGGCTCGCCCAGATCTGAATTTTACTGGGCTTGATTTACTGGTGAACTGGGCAAATCAGACAGTTTTTACCGAGAGGAGCTGGCGAGACTTGGTTAGACTTGCATGGCATATTTCTCCGGATATTGCTGTGTTTCTTCCCGCAAGGTACGGTGAATTGTTCTCAAAACCTATTCTTTGGTTGATAGTAGCTTCCAGTCAGAAGTACATAATTGGATTCACCATTTTACGTACAGATCCATCCAACCTCGATTCCAAAAGACAGAGACTGGGTTCCAGCTTCAAATAGTAATGATTAATATACGAGTTTGCTTCTAGAAGGCATCGTGGAGGACACAAATGGACTTCAAAAGAAGAGAATTGTTTAAATGCGGTCTCGTGCATTCTTCTTTTTTGACAAATTGAAATGGAGGTTGCTGTTGTAATTGTTGGGTGTCAAAACCGCTTATGAGCCTAAACATTTAAACAACAATTTGGAGTTTTTAAAGCAATTTTTCATATTCGTTGTTTGACAAGCCGAGTTTGAATCTGATTTATTAAAAACTGAACTACGGATGTCAGATTTCCAGCATTTTCATTGGCTCGACGGACACAGGCTATCAGTTCATATAGAGTGTTTCCACTCACGTGATCAGTAACCTTGTTTTTCTACCGAAACAAAAGAAAACGTTTGCATGATAATAGAGCTCAATGCCGGGAGGATTACCGTAGTTGGGTACACCAACATGTATAGAAGAATTTGGTTTTATCAACGGAGTTGATAATGTAAATTGGCCACCGTACAGAGATTCTAAAAGCTGACGTTTCGAGCGTTAGCCCTTCGTCAGAGCGAATCGAGGGATTATGGGTTACGTGTAGTTTTTATAGTAGAGTAGGAGCTACGCTATTGGTGGTAACATGGCAACGTGAAAAATAGGAATATATTAGTTAAATGAAAAGCGTTCGTTAATACCGTGAGGATTAAGGGTGCCGATTTGAAAGATGAATTTTTGTTCCAGATTCTTGCGGCTTTCCGTCGTACCTAGATGTAGGGAAAGGCCGCAGATAGCCATGTGTTTTTTGGAGTGGTTAGGCAGATTAAAATGGCGAGCGACTGGCTTAGATGCATCCTTGTCATTCTTCTCAACATCGCGAAGGTGTTCGCCTAGTCGTCTACCTGTCTCACCAATGTATAATTTATTGCATAGCGTACAGGTTATGCAATAAATGACATTTGCGGAGGTACATGTGAAACGATCGGTGATCTTAACAGATCGCTTAGGTCCCGATATCTTGCTAGTGTTAACAATGAAAAGACAAGTTTTGCATCGTGAGCGCGCGCATTTGAAAGTGCCGGGTTGCTCGTTAGTTTTGAGCGCGCTTCTAACTAAAAAGTTGCCTACGTTTTTGTCGCGTTTGAATGAAATAAGTGGAGGTTGCGAAAAGATTCTACCAGTCTCGGGATCATTTTGGAGTAATTTAAAATTACTAAGAATGATGCTTTTGACTGCGTGATTATGAGGATGGAAAGTGAGGGTGAATGGAATTCTGTCATTCTTATCTTTTTGTGACGTTTGTAGTGATGACTCTCGATCAAATTGTTGGGCGCGATGATGGCCCGCTTTGACCACAGAGACAGGTTCTTGACATGTGATGGATGTGACGATGAATACAACAAATAACTGTGTGAATCAGTAGGTTTGTAGTGCACACTAGTACATAGCACGTTGCCTCTAATAGAAACTTTGATATCTAGGAGAGCCAATGAAGTTTCCGAAATTTCCCAGGTATATTTAAGAGCCGGATGAAAAGAGTTGACGGAGGTTATAAATTGATCGAGTTCTTCTCTACTGGATGAAATAGCGCCGATGCAGTCGTCGATGTAGCGGCCGTAGAGTTCAGGTTTGGGGCCGTTGTACTGATTAAAAAATTGGTGTTCAACATATCCTACAAAAAGATTGGCATAGCTAGGTCCCATTCTTGTGCCCATCGCTACACCATTAATTTGTTTGTAATAGTTGCCGGCGAATGAAAAACAGTTAAGTGTTAAAACTATACAAAAATTTGGTTTTATCAACGGAGTTGATAATGTAAATTGGCCACCGTACAGAGATTCTAAAAGCTATTAGAATCTCTGTACGGTGGCCAATTTACATTATCAACTCCGTTGATAAAACCAAATTTTTGTATACTACTTCCCCACCGACGCAGCACCACAGTTTCTTTAGAAACTACCCCTTCATTCAAGTGTTAAAACTAGTTCGGCAAGGCGGAGGAGCGTTTCCGAGCTAGGTTCTTTGACAGCGCGTTGATCGAAAAAGTGTTTAAGTGCTTGAAGACCTTCGCTATTAGGAATGACTGTGTATAGAGATGTAATGTCCATGGTGAAAATAAGTTTGTTTTGGCCGGAGAAATTGAAATCGCGGAAAATTTGTAGTGCGTGTGTACTGTCTTTAATGTATGATGGCAAAGATTTGACGATAGGCGTCATAATCCTGTCTAAGTAGCTAGAAATGAGTTCGGTGGGGCAACTACAGGCGGAAACGATAGGGCGACCTGGGTTGTTGGGTTTGTGAATTTTAGGCAAGAAGTAAATGCACGAAGTTCTAGGGTGTTGATGATGAGATTAGTGGCAGTGTCCGGTAATTCTTGATTAACTATAAGATTTTGAATGGTGTCTTTGACAAGTTTTTGATTTTTGGAAGTGAGATCTTTAGGGATTTTGGCGTAAAAAGAGGTATCCGAAAGTTGCCGAAAGCTTCTTTTTGGTAAAGGTCGGACCGCCAAACAACTACCGCGCCGCCTTTGTCGGCCGATTTGACAACTATGTCGTTGCGTTGACTAAGATTTTTAAGCGCCGCCCACTCTTCCGAGGAAAGGTTGGAAAATTTAGTGTTGCGATTGAATTTAAGTTTGTGAATGTCGTGACGGCATTTTTTGGTGAGAAAATCTAAAGAGGCAAATTGTCCCTCTGGGGAAGTCCATTTGGATTTGCGAACTAGAACTGTTTCAAAAATATCTTTATTAGAAGTGTCCGAATCATCCTCTTTGTCGTGAAAAAAGGCTTTTAACTGAACGCGGCGAAGGAATTTGAACATGGCCGCCGTGACGTCACATGAAAACACTCTATACCTGCTGTACCAAATATGGTCAAGGAGCGCGTCAGCAATAAAGCGAGCTGAAAACATTTTTGCAGCTCTGAGAAAAAAATGGCCGACAAAAGCCACATAAAATCAACATGGAAGAGTTGCTGATCCTGAAGTTTTGAATAAAACAATTATTCTACTCGGGCTTGTTGGATATAAAATGATTATAACCAACTCGGCGTTATCTATCACTTCATATCCAGCGCGCCTTCGTAGAATAATTGTTAAATATTCCGAAACTCGCCGTTGCTGATCCACTCTACCTGAAGAGCTTATCTCGATCTTCGACTGCCAGTAAAGAGATATATGCGTTCAGTTTACATAAAAGTACCTCTTTCCGTCCATTTTGCCTTTCTCCAAGTTCCAAATACACTGCCGTTTCATTTTTGGGTTCATAACACATTGTCATTTCGTTCTCTAGGTTCAAGGAAGTATCTGCTGTTCACAAGGAAGTCAGTCGTCTGGTAAGGATTCATCCCACTGCAGTATCTGATCTCCCAGAGGCCATTCAGGTAAAATCAGTATTGATGCCCAGTGCTCTGTGAGAGAAAGTGAACATCTTGATGGCTTAACTTGAAAAGAATGGTGCGGTTAACATTGTTTTGTGCTGTATTTATAAAGCTTGTTGGGCCGTGTATATGTGGTTTTCATGTTACGTCATCGCCGCCATGTTGGTAGACGGAAACAATGGCTTCTTTTCTCACTGGCTCCGTTTGATCGTCCACCAACAATTGAAAATTGCATCATTGTTATCTGTGTCTCTAGACATTGGTTGCAAACCAATCTCTCGACAAATGACTTTTGTATAGTAACAATAGAGCAACTGTAACACGTCACAAGTATTCAAGGTATCGGCGACGGGGAACTTTAATATCAAAAATAAACGATCCTGAAATTAATTTATTTCTGATGCAAACTCTTTCTTTGAACAAATTCAAGGACAATTTTGATCTTGAACATTAGTTCCTGTGGTTGAGAGTATTGTTGTTGTTGTTGTTGTTGGAATGAAGGTTCATCGAGAGTATCTGTATTTTCCTCATTTAGTACCTCGTCACTGAAAAGAATATCAAGGCCGACGTCCCAGAGTTGACACATTTGTTGTGTTGGTCAGCGGTTACTCCTTTACAAGCCATGGCATATTTCTCACAGCAGTATCCACCCCACCCCCTGACAGCACAGTATGCCATCAGAGTACTGCAGTCCTTCCCACCAGACGCCATCTTGTTGTACATTCCTCAACTGGTGCAAGCCACACGATATGACGCACTGGGATTTGTTAGTGAATACATATTATGGGCTGCAAGGCATTCGCAGCTTCTTGCTCATCAGGTAGGAAGCAAAGATTGACAGAGTTTTTCTTTCAATGTTAGCTTGGCAGTTACGCGACATTTGTGTGGTTTGAAGTGGTTAGTACTTGTTTGCAGCTCTCAGGTAGTAGGACCGCTGTCATTGGTCAATGGACCTCTTTAGCCTGTACGTTGGTTTTTTTCCGTTTCAGACCACGTGATGTTCTTTTTGTTTTGTTTTTTTTCATAAGTTATGCACACATATGCACGTGCATAAGACGACATTTGAAAGAAAGTGTTCCCTGGAGTAACATCACGTGGTCTGGAATGGGAAAACAAAACGTACAAACTGAAGAGGTCCATTTAGCAGGCCTTATTCTACAGTGTTGGTCGCTAACTTTAAAATTCGGTGTCCATTTCTTGATTCAAATATCAAAAGATATAATAGTAATAATAAATATCTTACTAACCTCTGTACTGTAAGTTATGCGCTTTCTTGGTTTTTCCCAGATCAATGTGTTACCCTCTTGCAAGACTAAACTGGATAAACCTTCCCTCGAAATCGATTGGTAAAAGGTCTTTGTTCCTGATAACGAGGGAGAGGGGTGGGCTGAGGGACTAAATTGTCCCGTTCTCCTACCTTGGAGCGGCAGTCCCTTTGGTCTTTGTCTGGTTCCAAACCAAGAAGTCTGTCTTTTCTGCTCACACTAGCAAATTTCAAAAAAATTATCGTCGCCAATGGTTACAAGTAAAGAACTTGGACCTCATTTATTTCGGCGTGTTACTCGTAGTAACGTGCACTCCTTGTTGCATGAAACGGATTTTCTTACATAGTCGTGGTTTCATATGCGCCTCACTGTGATGTCACCACGGATGCTCTTTTTTTGTATTGCAGCTGATCTGGAATATGAAGACCAACGTGTTCACAGACGAAGAAGCTCAACACAAAGATCCAGAGATTGGAGCGCATTTGGAAAAGCTGATTGATAGGATCTGTAATTCCTTATCAGGCACAGCGCTGGATTTCTACAAGAGAGAATTTGACTTTTTCGACGAAGTCACCGCTATATCAGGGACAATAAGGTATAGAGCGGGACAATCTTCTTGTTGTTTGTATTTGTGTGTTTTTAGTAGACCTTATTGATATTTTGCACAAGAATAAGAGAAAACATAGCCCTTTGAAGGTTATATGACTCTTCTAAAGACATGTACAAATACGCAGTATTTATATTGCTCATACTGAGATTAAAACATTGGGAAACCAGAACACGGCACTCAACTTACCCAACTTCAAATTATGTTGTTGCAAAGTCTCGTTCCTATATCCCATTGTTCCTTTTAGCCGGCGGGGCCTTCGCACGAGAAAACGAAGGACTCTAGAGACATAGGATTTACAGTCCCAGATTCTAGGACTTTCGGAGTGCATTTGTAAGTCGTCAATAGTACAAACATGGCGGCGCTCAGAAGCATTACATTCGAAGAAGCTTTCATTGGCCTCAACTTGGAGAATGTGTCCCTTCGTATCGAACGGAAAGAAGCAATAAGTAATATCTTAGTTTTAAACAAAGACACGCCAGCTAACGCCATCGTGCCACATCGGCCATTGTTACTTCCGGATCAAGATTTTATTGTTCGCAAGCTAACCAATGAAAAAAAATTCCTATGACTCCAGAGCCCCTCGCTTTTTCGTGCAAACGCCCCGCCGGTTGAGAGAAACGATGGGATCTGGAAAGGAGCATGACTCCTTACGTGCATTTTATGACATCTGGCCTTCGGAGGCTTCAAAGTATTTAAATATGTGTGTTCTCTGTAAAATTAAAATCAACCGTTTGTATCTTAAAATTTGGCATTCTTTTAAGAGATGGTTTCTGCATCAATTCAAAACGCTTGTTGTACACTTTTTCTGTAGGTAAGTTTAAGAGATCAAGTTGACAAAGCCTACGTGTCCTTTCGTGGTAGATCTATGAACAGCTGGTTTTAAAAAGTGAAGTTTTCTTGAGAAGAAATTTTCAAGTTTAAGTAATGCAAAGATAACTTACTCATTCAATTTATCATTCGCACTTGCTATGTATCTTTCATTGTCTTTCCTCGAGAAATAATAATCACAACAAATTGACCTGCTCCTGCCCAGATGTGGCTTCGTAGTTTAGTAGGTATAATATTGTACTACTGTTTCAAAGAGCATGGGTTTAGAAATTCGCTGAAACAGCTTAGATTTTTTCAGGCTTCTCTCGTAACCATTGCATAATTTTCAAGGTGTGAGGGTCATTCAGTCATAGTAAAGGAATTCAGTGTCATTACCAATGCCACAAAAAAGTATGTATGTCTTCCCTTTTCACAGACCATATCCCAAGGGGACTGAGCGAAAACAAGCTTGTTTGGATGCCCTCAGCAAGATTCAAGCCCAAGAGGGCGTGTATCTTCCCAGCAACCCCGAGGCCCTTGTCTTAAATATTGATTACAATTCCGGAACACCGATGCAGAGTGCTGCTAAGGCCCCATTCCTCGCGCGGTTTAGAGTTAAACACTGTGGAATCCAGGAATTGGAGAACATTAACACGTCCAAAGGTGAAGCAACTCTTAATCAGCACAAATAATGTAAGCGAAACAAGTGTTACCCTCCCAGTGGTTTAGGGGTTGTACTGAGATAGGGAAAGACCGGGTCTAAAGCTGCATTGAAGCCCATTGACTCTCTTTTCCAGGTGTTAAAGCTTTTTTTTGTTGCTTCCCCCCTCACCACTTCCTCAGACAGTATGTTAATCTGTCGTGGGGACACCTTACCTCAGCTTGATAAACAAGAAGAAGCAGGATTTCTTGACTGTGGAAACAATGTGTCTGCAAAGCTTAGCTTCGAATTTGCCGATGCCTTCAAGTACAAAATCCGACGACTGAACCACATATTAATACAGCAAAAAAAACGGTTTTCACATTTGAACTCTTTTAACCTTTTTGCCATAGATTTTTCATCATCGGACAGTGACGAAGAAGGAAGAAAGGACAAGTCGCCTAAAATTTACTGGCAAGCCGCTATATTTAAAGTCGGCGACGACGTTCGACAGGTCAGATTTGTGCGCTCCGCATTCTTTTTTTGCTATTTGCGCCTTTCAACTTTAGCACTCAGGTGTAGGCACGAACAGGTAAAGGCCGGGTAACTTTTCAGTTATTGTGATCCGTACCTCTAGATGAATATTTCCAGCAGCTTGTGTGCTTTGTAGTCTCGTGGTTATTAATGTTGAAGCAATAATAAATTAAATTTTTAAGTAACGGTCTGTTTAGTTCGGAGTATATTTTACATTATGTAACTAGAGGTAAATTGGAAATGTCATTTTAAGGACGGATACGTTTGTTTGTAACTGACAAAGAATTGTTTTGATGGCGTCCAATGAAAAGATTGTAGGATCGAATTTAGCACGAAGTGTTTTAGAGGCAGACCTAGGGATCACATTTTTTTGCTTCCTCTTCAAAGGTACCAGTGGGATTGAATCTAGATTTTTATCCTGGTAAAGCTATTTTGATGTTCGTGATGTATGTTGGCGTTGTTCTTTTTAGGATATGTTGGCCTTACAAGTGATCTCTCTCTTCAAAAACATCTTTGAGCAAGTTGGATTGGATGTTTACCTCAAACCTTACCGAGTCGTGGCCACTGCACCTGGAGTGAGTAAACCCAATATTTGAGATTATAGACATCAGTAGCGTAGGAAAGCATTTCTCAGTAGTTTTCGTTAGAATTCTCACTATCGTATTTCCCCCCAGAATCGAAAGTTAGGGTCATTTTGTCTGAGAAACCAGACTAGAGGAAAGTACTGCTCAGGGACCATCGCTCCAATTTTCACACTGTAGGCTGTGCTGAACACTGTCAGAATTATAAACAAGTGCATTGCATGCTATTTCAGTGTTCGTTGAGTTACTTTTTGTTGTATTTTCGTTGTTAGAATGGCGTTATTGAGTGTGTTCCGGATTCGAAATCACGTGACCAGCTTGGCCGTCAAACCGAGGTGGACTTGTACGAGTATTACCAAAAGACTTATGGCGACGAGAGCTCCGCGGCTTTCCAGCAGGTGAGGCGGCTCAGTAGGTTAGCGAAAATCAGTAGAAACAACCAATTCAAGCTCAACTTCGACAAGTTGAAACTCAAGTTATACAGAAATGAACTGTTTTCGACGTGGAAGAATTTAGTGGTAGCACTTGTGTTTTTGCTGTTATTGTTGTTGTCCTCGTTTTGAGGGAGAGGATGGTAGTGACGTAATCGCCTCAGGAATGACATGTTTCCCTCCTCGTTCCTTGACAATTCCACTGTCGCGGCTAAACCTACCATAAACCGTTGAATAATCAAAGACCACCATCAAAGTCATTTTACATTGGTCATTGGATGCAGTGTGGTCCAGTGGTTATCGCGCTTGCACATGCCTTGATATCGGGAGATCCCGGGTTCAAGACCCGCTCTGAACACTCGTTGAATTTGATCCTGGTAGTCCCTGGTTCAACTTCTTAACTGCACTTGTAAATAGTCAACTAGTTTGCCTCCAGCCAGTTGGGATTCTTAACAGTTGTTGTTGTTGTTGTTATTCTGTTCCGTCGTTTCGTTAATTGTGTTTCATTGGCCCTGAAAAGCCACTATGGGGAGTGGTCAAGTAAGTATGTATTATTTTGTATTATTCGAAATTGATCGTTGATTGTTTATTTTCAGGCTCGCGCAAACTTTATTAAGAGCATGGCAGCGTATTCCATCGTCAGCTTCCTGTTGCAGATAAAGGACAGACATAATGGAAATTTGATGTTAAACAGAGCGGGACATATTATACACATTGGTAGATATTTCTTAAACTCTTCTGCGTCATATAGTTTCCTTGCTTGCGAAGTGTTGATTTTGAACTCATTTGGTCAGGGAAAACTTGAATTTATTGCCAACTAAGGTGGATAAGATATAATTTGGTCAGTGGAAAGATATTGAAAAGACGCGAACGTTTAATTGAAGTGTTTGAACTAGGAAAGCCAAAGGGCTTATGAACCGAGGAAAGTAAGGAGGACTGGGTAGACGTACGATGAAAACAGATTCGGTTTTATTTGACTGCGAAGTGAGCGGAACTCCTCAGTGAAAAAAACTCCAAGGATTAGACAGATGGAACAAGATTTGACGAAAGAGGAGCTTATGGTTAACTATATATGAAATTTGAGACGAAAGCCTGTATGGTTATTTAAGAATCGTTTATAAGCCATTGGTTTAATTAAGCAGGGATCAGCTATTATGCGATTAGCTATTGTAACTTTCACTGGCAAATTGTTTTTTTACTTTCTTTCTTGAAATTGTAGTGATTTAAATTGTATAAACATCTTAGGGTAATATTATTTGAACTGGCCTTCATGAAAAATAGTTATTCTGTAATTCCAGGTACCCAATAAATTATTATTATTATTATTAATAAATTTTTGTTGTTTTTAATTCCATTTAATAGACTTTGGGTTCATGTTTGAGTCTTCTCCTGGAGGGAACCTTGGATTTGAACCAGATATGAAACTGTCTCATGAGATGGTTATGATTATGGGTGGCACAATGGAATCTCCATCATTCAGGTAATGCTGGTGGCATTGTGGAATCAAGTGATCATCACAGAGTGATTTTTAATTGAGTAATGAATTAAAGGAGTTAAGCAATTGCTCATGATTCGACCACAGCTCTCTTAAAAACACTTATTTCATTGGATCGTCATAAGCTGGACGTCTACTGTTTTTGCCTTACATCGCTTTGTGATTGGCTTAAAACTCTTTCACCATTTTGTCCACCAATGAGAACCAAAACCAAAGGCAATCACGACTTGCACGCCCCCCTTTTTCCCG
>OX421457.1:1020000-1032500 GCA_949126865.1 Montipora capitata | reverse complement strand
TGCCGCTTCAAGGACTGTACTTGTATGGATTGTAGAACAGTTGCCGAAAGGCAGCGTTTAACAGCGGCCAGAATTGCTTTGTTTCGGCAACAGAAAGGCAATGAAGCTGATATGATTGTAAACTCTACAGAGTTGGATCAGATGGAGTCAGGACTTACAAACGGATGGATGAATGGAGACGAACACAGAGAAGGTCAGTCGAGAAATCTAGCTGTTACAAAAAAATTGTTGTTGTGTATATAGTACATTAGCGTGAGTGTTCCCCAAAACTAATCCAGTTTGTACCAAGACGCAATAGTAAGCTCTTCTACATTTAGTTTGGAAGCTACAAACAAGCACAAAAGTGATTTGAATAACACGTAAAATTTAAAAACCGTATTGCTGCGTTTAATCGGCGTCTGTGTTTTGAAACTCAATGAAGCGCCGCCATACGAAGGGCAACGTGGACAGAAGCATTTTGCATTTCAGTTGAACTACGCGCACCAAAAAATGTGTTATTAGAATTGGTTTCCATGACCAAACAAGCGTCGATGGAGCGAGAGCTTGCTGATTTTGCAAATTAAAAAAACACGATTACTTTAAATCGGCAGGGCGAAAAGTAAAAATAGTGGAATGAAATCCATCTGCATTCGCTTCCGATCACGTCCGTTGCGTTCTGCTTAACGGAACGGCGAACACGGACAATTGCGCTTAGGCGCGTCTCATTCACAAAAGGGGAAGAACAGCAAGAACAAAAAATATTAAAAGTTTTGTAGAACTCCAGAAAAAGTGCATATTTCTTTAGAAAATCACTATAGCTGTCAGCCGTCACAACTTTACAAGAGCATAAATGAATTGCCTTCTTGGGCAAGCAATGCACATTTTCTCTTCTTCCATCACTGACCTCGTCAGAAAGAATATCTTTGATCATTTTAAGTTCCTCGCCTATACAATGAAACTGACGGCAAGTTTCGTTTTTTTTTTTTTTTTGACAAATCGTTCGGAAAACCCGACACTTTCTTCATTGGAATTTCATTAATATCACCGAATTGTGCAAGTCTTTTTTCGAGATTCGAGTTTTTTAAGTCAATACAAATTTTCTTAACCGGTAATTACACTTTGTCTTTACATCGATTTTCGCTTTATAAACATCGACAAGTAGTATACAATTCTTACTTTCTCTTGTTTCTAGTTTGAACAAAATTCACGCGTAAAACGAAACAATACAATCTTGCTTGGTCGGCAGTTTTGTCACACAAAAATATTTGGCACGTAGGCGGCTATTAAAAAAAGGTTCAGTTCAGCGTCCCATTGAAAGTTCTGATCATAAGATGTTTGCCATTGCGCAGATACGGAATGAATTCATTTTGCCTTCCGTTGGCGGAATGTGATGTGACATTCTTGGCTTCGGTTTTTGTAAGGGCAAATCAATTTCTTTCCGCGTTCCGCGTCCAAGGAAACCCGTGCCACCCTCTTCTGTAATCAAGCTTTGAAGTGAAAGCTATTCCTTTGCAAAAAACAAAACGCCTTTAGAAAGAAAAACAATGGAAGAACTTCGAAACAATGGAGGACATTCGGGTCACGCTCCACTAACTTGTAAGTTACACAAAGGAGGATAGCTAAGCTGGGAAGACAGTTTGTTTTTTAAAAAGAAAAATCGAAATTAAACACAACGCTTTTAATTCGATCTTTCAAGCAGGAAAAAACATTTTTCAGGAAATCCTTTCTTCTAGCATTTCCGCAGAATTTGTTTCACGTCTTAATTGCGCAATCAGGAGCTATTGTTCCAAATTCATTTTATCTTGTCGCTAATTGCTCACCGATTTTATACAATGTCTTCAGGCGTGTAGCGTCCTATACGCAAATACGCACGTGCGTACTTGAAGTCACCAGAAAATTTTGAAGTTTTATACTAATTGTTTCTATTTTTAACTTTTACTTGTACGCAACCAAGATTTCCTTATGAAAACACCACTTTGATTAAATTCTAAAAACTAAAACAAAAGCTATACCATGTTCTCACTTAGTTTTGCATTGTATTTTTTTTACACTAAACAATGCAGTGTTGTTTGGTCAGCGTGCAACAAAAAGGCGAAGTTGCAAAGGAGCGACGTTCCAAGAACGTTCTTGACAAAGGAGCGACGTTTCAAGAACGTTGTTGGCAATTCCATTCACGCTAGCACAACCAAAACAATGTTTTGTTTGCGCCAAGTTTGCTCAAAATAAGGGCAAGACGCTTTGTACTTTGCTTGTATTCACACAACTACTTCGAACAAGATAAAGAACGCAGTATTTTTCGCTTAGTTTACTTAGGTTTCTAGATCATATGTACTTGTTCGTATGACCTTGAAAAAGTGCTCGCATTTGCTTCACGGACCAGTGTTTGGCAAGATTAAAACAAAGCTTCTTCTGACTCTCAATACGAGCAGTAAACAGTTCGATTGCCCAATCACATTACTGCATTTCAAATAAAACGTCAAAGCGAAACTTTGCAGAAAGTTCCATGGAGAGATGACGTTGTTTGCATTCGCTTTCGCTAAGCCAATGAAAATTCGCACTCGTTTGTCTTTCGATAAGCCAACTAAATGTTTTGCATTTTTGTTTACGTTTATTTTTCAACGTCATATGAACGTCACTGTAACTTCCATTGTCAACGCTAATTAATGATGACGCTAAGTTTCAAAGCTTGAAATTAACTCTATCGCGGAACGAATTTTGTTTTTAGTCTTAAATGATGTGTTTTTCAAGTTGGATAAGCTTCATAGTATCGTGCAATTAAATTGATTAGTTCATTCGTACAATTAACAAACGTCGAGACGAGAGTTAAAAGCACTGGTAAAAACATTCTTTGGTTCAAACTATTTCCACGGAAACATCGTTTGCAACTTGTATTATTGAAAAATCTCGAGGACGTCGTCCAACTTTTGCCTGCCCTTTTCTGAAATTGCGCTGATGGCATAAATTGGCTGTAGTCATTCATGAAGCAAAAAAGTGTCTTAAGCTTTAACCTCTAGGAAACTTTATCTTTTACTACCTTTGGAAGTTAAGAACTGTTGATTTGCCATGGTACCTAAACAGATTTGCGATCATATAGGTCCGCAATGTGTGCATATGTCTGCGCGCCAACCAAGTCCAGCCAATGAATTCTGGCTACAAAATAAATGTTAGAAATGATGGCCCCTAAAATAGATCTGAACTGTTTTAGATCTTTTAAGACTTGGTTCGGAACACCGAGTCAATACGTGCTTTGAGTTGAGTGTCCCTCGAAGCCCTCGTCATTTTAATTTCAACAGTTTCAAAAGCAAATAAAGCTCAACATTTTGTTTTCGTTTTAGGAATACTAAAACGCAAAAACAGCCTCGGACGAGAAAACGACGTCGCAAGTCCAGAGAGCTCTGATAGTGACTATAGCAGTGCACCGCCATCAGCATCTAAGAGACAACACACAGAATCCCCTTTGACACTTCCTACGGTAACTCCGCCCCCTACGGATATTCTAGCCCGGGCGTTCCCTGGGTTATCTCACTCTGTGATAGAACACGTGTTAAAAGGTTGTAACGGGAACGTTCTCCAAGCTATAGAAGTCATCGTGAAGTATAGCGGCAACCGACCGGGAACAAATGGCTTTTTTGGCAACCAGAATCTACTTCAGACTCAGTTACCCACTGATATGAATCCCCAGGCACCCCCACACGTGCCTGTACCAACCACAGGGTCTCTACCCCCGCTATTTAAATTCAATTACGTAAATGGACAGTACAGATATCTGATGCAGCCATCTTTAATGCCACTGACGTCATACATGCTACCTACACCGAATGGTCTAGGACTTCCGTTTCCCCAGTTCCCTGTTGACATGCAGAATCATCAATTCAGGCCAGTGGAAAACACACCGGAAGCGGAAGTGACAGATGAAAACGGAACTTGCGAAACAACGAAACCTGTTGTAGGGGTCTGTAAAAGTTGTGGACAAGATACAAATCCGGAAGAAAATCCGTGCGCTTCCTGCGAAGCATCGTGTAATCGCAAATAGATCCTTCACCACCCACAATATTACATCTTTTCCATTATGTCGATCCAACATCATATCACTCACCCTGAGAGGGAGGACCAGTGTAAAAAAAAAAAAAGGAATAGTTAAACGGGAACAGAAATGATTTTAATTTTTCAAAGATGTTCATAGTAAAAGACTTTTAAATTGAATCGTTAATTTTTCTAGACATCGATATTGTTTCTTAGGAGTACATTTTCTTTTATGGAACTCGCTTTCAGTAATTTCCACATTCGTTGTAAGTAATCATTTTATTTTATTTGGTACTAAATTGTTCATAGACAATTTCTTTTCTGTAAACAAGCAAGTTTTTTTTTATGACAACTAAACAACACGTTCTAGTTGATATTGCTTTCAAGGAAAGTAGCTTCCAATCTGCGGCGCCGCGCATTGTTGCGCAAGTAGGACAAGCCAAGACTATCACTGCCGTTTAGAGTCTCGAGGAGAACACCGGCGTTCAGCTTTGTCGTATTTTTAACTGAAATTGTTCGAGTGTTAATTTCAAGACCATTTTATATCGCTGCTGCGCTGTCAGAGAACTGGAGTCAGTAAAGAAAACTGGCGGATTACAAAGGAAATTTACATTTGCCAAATACCTGTGTATCAGTGAGTCACATCCAATTTTTACAATTGATATGCATCGGGAGAGCGAGCACAGGAAAAAAAGAACGACTGAGAAACGGGTGAGAAATGTATGAAGGGGTGAAAATTGAACGAATAAATGAAACTAAAAGAAAAAGTTGAAATTAACTTTGGTATCAATCAATGATTTAAAAAGTCTGAGCCCAGAATCTCTGCATCCTGTTTACACTAAAACCGATGTTCGTTCAGTCGTATTGTTAATGCCATTACAATTTTGATCACATTACAAAGAGATTTCAAGTTGCTAGAAGACGCTGGCAAAAGGGAATATTCTCAACGTCATTGTTTACAATTTGTCTCATTAAAGTTCGTTCACAGAACTGAAGGCATCATACTTTTTAAAAATTTGACGTCAAAAGGTAATAGAACTTGTTAAACTTAGTTAAATCTCCAATTTTATGAACCATTCTAGCTTTGATAACGAGCCAGTTAATAGCCATAAAAAACTGATGGATTCTTGGGCTAATGACTCCATAGATTCTTTGTAAATTTTCGAATTTCCAAAGTATCATTGCTCAGAGAGGATCTGGTGTACCGGGTTCAAATTTTCAGAGATAGCTGACTAGACGGTTGACTAGAAAACGATAGCCTTTTGTGCTAAAGAGGCAAACAGTGTAAACAAATATTCCTCTGTTGTATATTTTAAACAAAATGGTGTAGTGAATTTCTTGTATTCACTACAAGGAACGATTTCACAGTTTCTTAAATTCAGCAAAGTAATCGCCAGCAAAATTACACAAGAACGCTTAGTTTCAATTCGGTGTTAACCTTGAATGGGACAAGTTGGCCATTCTTCTAAGCAAGAGCAATACTTGGTATTACAAATTAATCCCGAGCGGTTTTTCCAGTGAACTGGTACACCACAGACTCTTCAGCTTCTCCATCTGTTACGCGAACCTCTGTGCGGCTGCGCAGTTCTAATTTTTCATGCTCCTCTGTTACGTCGCCATCTGCAAATCGATCGAATAAGGTCACGTAAGTGGCTTAGTTGCACAACTAAAAGTCCCTGAATTACAGAATGAATATATTTCAAGTGGTGGCGAAAGAGAGAGAAGTGATCCTCGCATTAATCTGGACAATACAGGTTTTGCACGGTAGCCATGTTGCATGGCAGGAACAATGGATTCTTTTTCCTATGGGAACAAATGTTCTTTCCAATGCAAAACAATTTCATTGTTCCTGCCATGCAATATGGCTGCCGTGCAAAACCTCAATAGACCACTTTGAAAATAACAATACTCTTTCTTTGCTCTCCAAAATTTTGCATAAGCATTGTTTCCAGTTTCTCTTGGGACTTAACAATGGTCCCAAGACAAAATAAAAACAATGCTTATGCAAAATATGGAGGGCAAACAAAGAGTATTATGGTATTTTTAAAGCGGCCAATTTGAGCAATAGCCCTTTTCACGGTTAGTTTTTCTCATTTGTATTACAATGTAATCTAGCATGTATGTGAGGCAATTTCGGGCTATTTTGTAATTTTAACCCGAAATTGCCTCGCATTCACGTTAGATCACATTGTAATGCAAATGAAAAGAACTAACCGTGAAAAGGGCTATTCGCTACTTTCGCAAATCCCATAATACATCTTGTTTAACCCCCAACATTTTGCATAATAATTGTTTGCAATTTCTCGTGGGACATGAAGACGTCCCAAGAGAAATCGAAAACAATGATTACGCAAAATATTGGGGAGGGGGGGGGATAAACAAGGTGAAATTATGGGATTTGCGAAAGTGGATAATAGGCCATTTCCGAGTTCATGTCTGCCTCCTCTTCAAAGCGAGTCTAAGTGCAAAGTATTTGAGATGGTAATTACTTATACTTTACATATGAAAAGTAATTTTCATAACAAAAACTTCGCACTTAGATTCGCTTTGAAGAGGAGGCAGACATGAACTCGGAAATGGCGTATTCTTGGTTTGCATTCACGTGATGAGGCGGCCATGTTGGTGTACAAAAAAAATAGAAAATGACCCCACAGGTTTTGTATAAGAATAGAGTCAAATTCCCAAAAGGCATTTTCTGTACACCAACATGGCTGCCGTGACGTCATATGCAAACCATCAATAGACCATTTTCGAGTTCTCACGGCTGGACTGGATCTAACATGAAATGGAGGCTAATGCGGGCTAATCTTTTCAAAATGCAAATTCATTTGCCCGCATTATCCTCCATTTCATGCTAGATCCAGTCCAACCGTTAGAATACGAAACTGGCCTAATACTGCAGTGTCCCTTTTTAACACCTGAAAAATTCAGGTGGTTTCAAAGGGATGGGAACCCATGATCCTCTGCGATGCAGGTGCAATGGTTATGATCTACCAACAGAGATATGAAGTCCTTTGACGGGAACACGTGAACACAACAACCCGATTTGCTCCCAACTGGGTGGCTTCATAGCTCCATGATTACTTTCCAAATTAAAGCCAATGCGCAGTACTTTATTATGAGGCTGTTTATTGGTTTGGCATCAAGGTGCTACGTAATTTATTCACTGAAGAAGTAAATCAGCTTATGTCCATGACGAATGAAGCTTTTGTTCAATACGTATATCGTTAGCATATAACAGTAAAGAATTATTACAACATTGCAATACAAATAGCGAAAAAATGCATTGGGATTTTCAAGTGGTAAATCGTACAGAAAAAAATATTTTTTGGTTTCATTTCTTGCCTATTCGCAATATTGCGTTTTCACTCACGTAACCAGTTACCTTGTTTTTCCACTGAAACAAAAGAAAACGTTTGCATGATAATAGAGCTCAATTACCAGAGGATTAGTTCGGTACAACATCATGGCCGCCGTTCTATTGTTCTGGAACGCCAACATGGCTGCCACTACGTCACGTGAAAACACTATGGATGATTTGCAACCAATCTCTAGCGACACAGATAACAATGACGTAATGCTACAAAAGGAGCTAATGAGCGATCTTGGGTGATAACCATTCAGCCAAGAATTCTCGAAATTTCGGTTAAATGTCAAATAGAACAGTCATTTTTCGGAAAATACGTTTGGAAAACGTGGAGTACCTTCAGAGGTACTCCCGAGGTAATGCCTGGGAACCAAGCTTCGAAAATAACACATTTTAATGGTAAGAGCACTTAAGTTCGGTTGGTTGGTTGGTATTCTTGGAAAATCACTTACCATTATGCAACAGTCACCTCAACCAGGATTTTTCAACAAATGGTAAGCACCCCTTTTGCTTTCGGGTTAGCATTAGATTCCATCCCTCAAACCCACATTTCCCTTCTTATTTAACTTACACGACGTACAATCTACTTCAGACTTCAAATCTACTTCAAAGAAACAAACATTTCAATGTGCAGAGAACATTCAGATTAAGCGAGCCAAAGAGTTGAACCCGGATCGATGGGTTCCCTTGCATATTCCAATATCCACTAGACTAACGAGACAAGCTCTTGAAAAATCGAATTTTTTTAGAGTATTGACATACTAGTACCCAGCAAACAAGTAAAAGCTAACCGTCTTCAAAGTGGTTTTTAGACCTAAATACTGTAGATCAGCGCGGCTTTGCTTAGAAACGATATTTCTTGTTGAACTAAAGCTCTAATTCTGCCTGTTTTCATTCTTTTTACAGCGGTAAGCTTGTCATATTAAGACGGCATATTACGTCGTGTAATTGTAAGGAAATGTGCCAGGGTGGTTTTGGTGGATGGAATCTAATGCTAACCTTGCTTTCGTCCACCAAAATGGCGGCGATGACGTAACGTGAAGTTCGGGATTTTTTATGCCTTCATGACAAGCAGCAGCCTGTCAGTTTCGCGTAAACACGATGCTACATCTCTCATGTATTTCGACCCCACCGATTCTACGAATACGACTCGACTGTACAGGTTTTAAACGAGTTATTTACCAGTTACTGGGGAAGCACTTGATGGCGCGTACAAGATAACCACTGCGAAAACGTAGACATTCCACATGCCATAAATTCCAGTAATCAGAGCACCTGTGCCCAAGAAAAAACGAAAAAAAATAAAACAAAAAAAGAACTTGTTACTACTATGAACAATTGTTACTTGTAAGCACGTTGAAAATCTAATGCTAAGGTGGTAAAAAAGTAAACGTCTACTTTGATCGCAGCTACGACGTTTGGTTTTCTGATTTCGAGACAACAGGTACACGAAACGCAAATCGGCGATTCGCAACAAGCGGAGACAGATAATGACCCAATCAGAACGCAAAGCTGATAAATGCATCGCCAAGCGCGGGAAAATGCGTAGGAGCAATGGTTTTGCTTGTGACTGATTGGCTGAGAAACTGGCGCGTGATTTTTGAGCCAATCACCAAAACAGGCGTAGAAATGTAGAAGCAGAGCTATGTGTGGTAAAAGCTGTTTCTTACTTGATATCTCCACTGCAGCTTCTTCTTCTCCGAATTTCCACTGAGCCTCGTTGATGTTTGAAATTATAAAGAACGCCACAGTCAGCCCAGCACAAAGGACTGTAACTACCATCAAGAATTCAAAACGGTATATCAACCCCTGAAATAAAAAAAGGAAAGATTGGGTACTACGAGTGAAAAAAATGACGTATTGAGCACTATTAAAGGAGCAAAAAGCTTAGGTACTAGAGAACTATTTACTGAAAAGCTGCCGACCTGCACAGAGGTCTGTGAAACCATATTTCTGTTCCAAAAGATCGGTTGCAATCTATCTCCAAAATTCGACAATGCGTTGCTTGTATCAAAAGTTATTGTTTTTGTGTGCCCCTGTAAGTGCACTACACACTATGTCACCGGGTTGTAAGAGAGTAAGAGTGTAAGAGTCCGTGGTGACGATAGGCCCGCAGCGCGTGCATAACTCAAGAAAATAAACAGGTCTGTGCTTCAGTTTAAACAATGAGCCCCAAAATCGGCAAGAATTTGTGACGCTGATGAATACTAAAGAAGCTGCTATTTCCAAAAAGATGGAATTAACTGGTGATAAATAACCTCGTCTAGGAGAGTGAATTTTTGACTTTGCAGAAACAATGGTCAACCTCAAGAGTTAGACGATTGTGATATTTTGTGTTGAATTCGTACATTTCTTGTCAAACGTTATAACACTTGAAAGAAAAAAAAGGAAACTAACAAAAACAAAACCCCGGTGTCTTGCCATAATTTCGCGAGTTGTCAGTAACCAAGCAAGATAACTTGATCATGGCGGCCGCTGAAATCGACGTCACTTTCGATTTTGCGATTTACTTGAGCAGCCAATAGTAAAATAGAAAAATTGAACGGAGCAAAAATCTTCCAAAATGTTTTTCGCTAATGGTAATTTAGTTCGCATTTTTTTGAGCGTTTTTTTTTTCGGTCCATTGTTTCTGACAGAAAGTCGTATACTTTGAGGTCACCCATCAAAATATCAACCCCGTTGGACAGGACTTAACTTCAATGAACGTTCGTCTTGGAAAGCTATCACAGGCTTGTGGTGATAAAAAAGTTGCAAGGGGACTTGAAAATGATCTCCATTTCCTTTTATTTTCTTCAATCTTTCTGGGCTTAGTATTTTACTAGTAACCACATGTCTTCTCAGGGGGCTATTTACCTAAGACATCTACCATGGCACTACAATGACATACGCTACCAAAACAATATCGTGTACTATTAGAGCTACATATTGTGCAAAGACAACTTGAATCTCCGGGAACAAAACGCAGCTCAGTTGACAGTTATGGAGTAAAGCACTGTGTTACTGCACTACCACACGTGCGCAATGCGTGCCTATTTTTTTGTTTGTTTGTCATTCTTGTTCACTATCATCGAAATGGAGCAATAAGTAGCAAGGTCCGTTCTATTTCACTGACCGCTGCTTTGTGATTGATTAATGCAAACCCAAGCGGGGAAGGGAGTCAGTGCTTAGTGGTTGTAGATGACCAAGGCGGAGCTACTGGGGGACTGGGACACTTAAAGGCCTTGCGACCATTATCTTCGCGAAAAGACAAAATCAATCTTTACATTACAAACAGACAAACAGACGGACGGACGGACGGATAGAATTACAGATGATTTGTATATATAATCGCATGGGCCAGAGGGCAATAAAGGATTATTTTCACACGTATTTTCAAAGTTTTCACAAAAGTTTGAAAATACAAGTGAAATTAATCCTTAATTGCACGAGGGCACATTGCGATTACATGTTCATCACATAAAGGGCAAAATTATTGAGGGAGGCCCGTTCAGTGCCGCAACAAAATGACAATCAACACGTTCCCATTCGGTTAAAGTTCAATTCAATAAATCGTTGCTGCCAACAGAAATATCGCTTCAAAGTTAATTTATATGTGGACAAAAAAGTAGTTTAATCTGGAACATGATTCTCTTGTAACTTCGCTTGCTCTGGATAAGCAACTGTTAACCAATCAGGATCAAGTAATCATGCCCTCTTGATTACCAAAAGTGCCTTCGTGATTGAGTAAAAATGCCCTCTGTCTGAGCCAATCAGCATTCAGTAATTTTGCCCCGTATGTGATAAACAATTTAAAAATTAAAGTGTTAGAAAGTTATGTAAATACTAAAAGACTGAATATATAAGCTAGATTAAGATTACATATAAAAGAGTTAACTATCATAAAAAAGATTCCACAGGGAAAACGCTAAAACTATAAAAAGTAGCCGATTCTGGATAATTATGATATTACAGGAATCCTATAAAGCAGAAAAAACATCTGACACCAACGAACAATGCCACTTACCCTGTACTGTAACTGCCTTGCACGTGTCATAGTAGGTATGGCAGCTCGCTTACCCCGGATGTTCCAAAACACTCTGAACACCATAACACAGAGAAACAAAAAGTACAGACTTGCGCAAACTGCCGCACAAATTAGGAACCCGTACTTGATTGAGTTAAGGAAACACTTCGAAAAAAGGAAAATGATAGTCTGGTCATAGAAACTACAGTCCAGTTTGTCGGCCTCAAATTCAAACGTATAGCGCTAGAATTTGACGATCATCGAACTAAAATTCGCCTCAATCCCTTAGCCAATCAAGAGCAATTATCAGCCAATCACAACCAATTGTAATTCGCTCTTACGCACTCCCGCGATAAGGGTCGGCTACAGGTCAGGCGCGGATCCAGGATTTTGAAATGGGGGGTGAATTTTTGTAATAATGTAATAGAACCAAAGTCTAGTTGAGGTGTTTGAGGGATAAGAAAAGAAAAAAAAGAAGGGGGGCTCAGAAAAAGGGGGGAGGGGGGTGAAAATTCACCCATTTCACCTCCCCTGGATCCGCGCCTGCAGGTATTTGGTTTGCGATGTGATTGTGTTCGTTAATGGAAATGCCCCGAAACATCTTACTCGTCCTGCACTTTTCAAGACAAACGCTACCAAACCAAAACACCTTTTCATAAAGCAAATCCCCACATATATGTTGGTGCTGAAGCCTAAGCAGCAAAGACATTTGCATTATCCCATTTACGCATTATCCAAACCTTTTGCAGCAAAGTACCGATATTTTTTGTATCAGGAATAATTTTTTTGGTTTGAAAGATATTACAGTACCACTGCTTTAACAACAATGTCAACAGGATTGTGAAAGGATACAGCAGCATTGCTTCCCAATTTAGTGGCCCAAATTGAATGAAAAGCATTGTGCAGCTGATAGCCCCTGAAACAAAAGACAAAACAGATATTTTAAAACACTTCGATCATTCTACTGGCCCCTGTTGTTCAAACGATGGAAAGCACTTTGGCTAATCAAAGAGGACGGAGACAATCAAGTAAACCGATCAAAACTCGAAGTAATTACACGTAGCTGACACAAAGCCCGGAAAAATGTGCATGCGCGAGTCACGATTGGTTTTGGTTTCACCTCTGATT
>OX421457.1:1012500-1017500 GCA_949126865.1 Montipora capitata | reverse complement strand
AGTTTCCTAAGGCTTTGTATGGGACAATAGGAGGTACCTACGTACAGTGCACACGTTTTCCGTCCTTTTCACAAGGATTAAGCTTGTGAGGAGATGTGCAAGATCTGTAAAAGTTAACTGTGGGAAAAGGTGTTTAAGACAAATTAGGAGTTTTTTCACCTTCCCAAAGACTTCTTAATTAGTTGTAAAAATCTCCGAAAAAGTTACTTTTGCACAGTGCAAAAAGTAACTTACCGGTAGTTAAAGTTAATGAGGTTTAAAATAATTTGTATAAATGCCAACAACAAAATGTTCAGCTCTCACATCCCTTCCAAAATTATGAATGCATGCAGCATGCATGCTCTGTATGCCTGCAGCATGCATACAGTGCTTGCATGCAAATTGGCACTTTGTGCATGCATGCAGGGGAATGACTAGTTGCATGCAGAAAAAAGGTGAGTGAGCATGCAATTGAAGGAGAAAATTGCATGCATGCAGGAAAATGCAAAATGCTTTTGCTTGTTTAACAAATTGAAAAGTAATCAAATTATGGAGGGGACATAGTTTTTGACTGCTTTAACCCGTTGACGCCTCAACGCCCTAGGAGTCCCTTCCAATTCACAAGTAAAATCTGTTGGCATTAGACAGAAAAATCTGTCAATAGTTTTTCCCAGGGGTTAATAAGAGTTAACAATGCTGTGGAGAACAAAAAGGTGACATTTTTTCATTTGTTAACATTTTTATTGCCCTCAAAGAAGGAGCAGTTACTAAATGAAAGAATGTTACAGCCTGAAAGAGAACCTTTCAAAATGTAAAAATTCAACAAATTTATCTCGTACAGTCTTAAATGCTGTAAAAAATGACTTCTATGATAATCATTGTTGTACAAATATTGTAAATAGGTGATTGTAACATGTACATGTTCATTTTAGGTTCTTGTTAAGTTAAATAAGGCTTAAAATTCGTTGTGTTAATGGCATTCTTCTTAAATGTTGCCACTATCAGCAGATGTCAAAATCGACAAAACAATCTCATCATTTTGCCTGTGCCGACCGCCTCTTGTTTCAATCGCCACCTGGCCAATGTTCCAGTTCACGGTACTTGCACTGTATGATTTGGGGTAAATTCGTCTGAGAAAATCTGAAATTCATGCAAGAAATATAATTATTTTAAGCAACTGAAGAGTTTGAAAGTGAAACCACTGAGAATATAATTTTGGCCTCATTGAATTTCTCAATGCAAAAAAACATTAATTAATATCAGACTGTGTTCTGCTACTTTGCTCGGAGAAATCAGGTACTTTTTCCCCTAAATTCATTTTTGATGGACTTGAATGTACTTTTTTTAACCTCAATTTCAAAATTATTATCAGATTTGACACTGCTATCTTCAAGCTACAGTGAACCTTTTTTTGTATTTTTGCCTAGACCAACCATAGCATTTTTTACGTAATTCAATTACGTTTTAAGTTGCGTCTGCAAACATATCATGACGTTTTATGCAAAACAGGTTGTTATTGAGTAATTGTTACAAAAGAAGGTTAAAACTTAAGATCCTAAGGAAATGTATATTACAATGTAAGTGTTATTTTCAGCTCACCGGTATTGTAAGTATCTAAGTAAAAATTAATAATAAATTTAAACAAACTGTTATAAATAAAGCCATTGCTGTTGATAAAAAATCTTCCTTTATCTTTTCTACTCAATTTGGTGCCCAGAACAGAAATCGCAATACAGAGCTTCCAGATTTCAAAATTTTCTGGGGTAGCATACCCCCAGACCCCCGCCCCTTTCTACACGAAGGTAATGGCTCCTTGTTGATACAGTCAGCTAATTGAGTTAAACCAGCTGCCTACAGTACTTCAAATTTTATTGAAACCCCTGAGTTTACATGTATTTACAAAGTAAAAATGAATAATTTCTTGTTTCACATTATGTGTTAAATGAAACAGTTACCTTGAATTAGAGTCAGCCTGTGTTCATCAAACTTCTGCTTAGGCTCCTTTCCAGGTTGTGGCGGAGATCCGTTCTTGGCTGTTGTACCAGAAATTGTACAGACAGATCTTTCAAACACTGTGAACATAGTGATGGCTAGTATCCTAGCAGTCCTAGACACTGCATCAACATTGGCTGCCTTGGATTTGAGATGTTGAGGAACTTCACTCAAAATGTGCTTTGCACTGAACAGCTGCTGAGGCCAGTTGTGATAACTTGGCTGCTTTACGTTTTCCTAATCATATTTGCTGTTTTCCTCCACAAATTCTTGGCAATTGTTAATGTGATCCACAGGCTTCTTTTCAGGCTTTGGAGAGACTTTCAATACCTGCAGGAAAGAGGGATTTTAAACCATGATTTTTCAACAAATACATTAATAATTTATTGGTTTACTATTCTCTCTTATTAAGTACAATTATGTACATCCTGGCTTTAAAGTGGTATTATGATAAAAAAATCATTTCCTTTTTTTCTTCTGATTTTGAAAGCGTGTTCACTTAACACCTAACTGGAGCTTTGAGTTTTATCCAAAGGCTGTTTATTTTGAGTGTAAGTTTTGGATTTCATGGTCCGCCATTACTCACGTTCAAAACTGGCCGATTGGACCTCAGAGGGTTGGATCTAGAGAAAATGACGTCATTTACTCACTAGCTTAAAATTTCAGCGTGTAAACGCAATTCATTATATATGCAAAACATGGGTTGAAAAGTCTGAAAGCCCGAAACTCCCGTGCTGCATATTAATTAGGCCGCGTACACACGCATTGCATTCTTAAACTAGTGAGTGTTTGACGTCATTTTCTCCTTGACCCAGCTCTCTGAAGATTTTGAAGTTAGTAATGGCGGACCAATAAATAAGAAAATTCCAGCTAAACTAAACAGGTGTCTTTTTAAAATCAGCGAGTTAGCGTTTAGTTAACATAGTTTTGAAATCCAAAGGAAAAACAAAATTTTTTTTTGGTCGTAGTACCACTTTAAAAAATGTTGGAGTTGTCATTTTATTCTCATATTTCTTAATAGAAAAATTCACTTTCAAGAAATCTAATTTCCTAATCTAGCTGACCAGTTCCAGTTTATTGGTTTTTTTCCCTTTTAGGTGTATTAACCATTAATTGACAGGGAGTTCTAATGTTGACTAAGTGAAGTGTCTGTTTAACAAATAGATTTCATTAAGAACAGGAAAAATGTATCACCGAATGTGTCACTGATCACTGTTCTTACCAGATTTTGACTTTTACTGTGATTTATTACTGAATAGATGCATGGAACATGGAATCCATTATTTTGTTATATATTTTTTTAAAAGGGAGTTTTAAACACCAACCGTTAGCTCAGAAGCCCCCCATCAATTGACTTAAACGTTTAAGCGCTTTGAGTCTTTGTTGGTGCTGAATAAAGCACTATGTATATTAAATACCTCACATCATTATTTTATATATTTATTTATTAATTATTAGTAAACCATTGTTTGACAACACAGCATTGCTAACATGGTGAATTCCAAGCTCTTTACTCTTCAAACCTTGGATTTGGAATAGTTTCCCTCATTAGTTACCTGTTCAACAACAATGACCTGTTCAACAACAAGACCATGGTTTCAGAGAATGTAGCTCTTGTCAATAAATACAGGAAAAGCATACATTGAGAGAGTTTGAAACAGTTTGTTGTAAAATATCAAAAGGTAAGCTGACTCACTGTTACATCATTTGTCTGCCTTTTTCCTTTAATGTTTGCAAGTTCCCCTGTAAGAGCTGAAATTTCTGCAACCAAGGAGTTTTGATTCAGTTCAGCTTATCAGTTACAGCTGTACACTGTATTATTAAATTCTTAATCTCGGATATTGTGTATCTAGCATTTTCTGAGTGGCTGTTTGAATAAAATGAAGGGCCCGAAATTAACTTCTCTTATGCGGGCCTCAGGTGGTCACTGTGATTTTTTTTTTTCTGTAGCCAGATGGAAAACTCTGGTTGTCAAAGTCTCCATAAATTTTTTGCTTCACATCAAACAATGAAAACAAAGTTCTTAAAGATGTCTAAAGGCTGCGCATGTATTCTGAAGACGTTGGAGCCGCTTTTGCTGGTATAACGGCAACAGATGAAATACTGAGCTAGCACAATCTTTGATAGCAATTAGTAAGCATTCTACAAGAAGAAGAGGGGGCGAGTCTTTTTAGCCCTGTTATATTAATTAGCCATAAAAATAATTATGACACGTGGGAGTATAGTGAAAAGCGATCACCATTCCAGTAAAAAAAGTGTTCTTCCTGTTGTAATGTCCCACCCCTTTGAAAAGTATGTAAATTAGAACTAACCTGCGTGCAGTGACAGAAATTGTTCCTCGAAATGGCTTTCCACTGTACTTAGCGATAACTGATTCATCTTTTTCAAATTTGGGGCAATCACCTTCCAAAGTTGTGATGTTCTTTTTTGCCACTGGATCGTAAGTGTTTTCTCCAGCCCATTCAATAATACACCAACCTACATTGAGATTTTTAATTGTAAATCCTTAGCACTCCTTTAAAAACTAAACAAAGACTCTTGATGTTCTCCAAACCTCAATTTATTTATAACATGCTGACGCATGATCTTAGATCTACATGAAATAGATTTAATATCGCCAGCCTTAGGAACGGAACGTCCACAACGAATTGGACGCCATCTTGAAATCGAACATCAAGAAGGCCTATATATCAATTTCGTTGAATGAAAACTGCTCTAGCACCGTTGTAAATTTACAGAAACTAAGAAAAATTCATTCAGTGTATCAACATGAAGTTTTCCAAGGTATTGGGGATCAACAATCCAGCGGGCGACAAAAACGGTAACTGATTGTCTCGCCTTTTAGCTTAACTCGTCCAAAAACAAGACTACGCCATCGATCTTTCGGCCGCTCGAGAACATGCGGTTAAACCTAATTTATCACGGCTTTAAGGACAGAAGATTTACCATCAAAACCAAGTAAAGACATAGCCTTACCTTTTAATGATTCTTGCTTTGGAGATTCAGCATCTGGTGTGAGATATTCTTTT
>OX421457.1:1007500-1010000 GCA_949126865.1 Montipora capitata | reverse complement strand
CAGGCTGGCAAAAAACATATATATAAATTGTACTAAAATGGATGCTAAGCACATGACTCTTAAAGAAGAAAGTCAGGCTTGTCAACGCCAATAAAAACCTTGCACTAAATTTAGACACTCGCCGAATTTTCACAAGCCTCTAAAGCGCAGGTTTTAATTCGTCTTCAAAGAAGTCCAAAACGTGACATCGTACCACCGTTTTGTATAGTATTCAGTAGCCAGGCCACATTTTTGTGATGCCATTCCATCCAAGAGATTTTGCCAAAATGGCTTCCGACAAGCGGTCCAAAATCCAACAGTCCAAAATCTTGAATTCAGGATTTTGGCAATCCAAAATCCTGAATTAAGGATTTTGGCAGTCCAAAATCCTGAATTAAGGATTTTGGCAGTCCAAAATCCTGAATTTAGGATTTTGGCAGTCCAAAATCTTGAATTCAGGATTTTGGCAGTCCAAAATCTTGAATTCAGGAGTTTGGCAGTCCAAAATCGTGAATTCAGGATTTTGGCAGTCCAAAATCTTGAATTCAGGAGTTTGGCAGTCCAAAATCGTGAATTCAGGATTTTGGAAACTTCACTCTTACTCTACTTTACTTTACTTTACTTTACTTCTACGACATAACTCTATGAATTTCAAAGTAATTCTAAGAATAGCTGTCCCTCGTTCTTATCACTTTGATTTTACTTTTCAAAGCACTGATTTTCTTCCTATTGGTTTTATTGTGAGATTTCATGACAGTTTATTCACAGGTTTTTTCACAGGTTTTTTTTAGCATATTTTCAGCAAAATTTCTTCACAGGTTTATTCACAGGTTTTAAAAGTGAATTTTCTTCCTATTTTGATCACATGTTTTTTCATATGTTTTTTCACAGGTCTTAAAATTCACAGGTTTTTTCACAGGTTCTAAATTTTGTGATTTTTCCACAAAATTTAGCCCTTGCAAAATTCACAGGTTTTTTCACAGGGTGTTTCTGTGTCAGATGATATTTCACTGGTTTTTCACGGGTTTTTCACAGGTTCTCATCCAATAGTGATTAGTGGTTCAGGATTACAATTGGAGCTGGACAATCTGTGAGCCACTGAGTCATACGAGTCTTGCATTTAAGTCTAAGAACCCATTTCAAATTGCACTGATAAATAGTATTTAAGTCTAAGCACCCATTTTAAAATGGTTGGCTTTCAATAGCTGTGTGACTGGCATGTTGACTCACTTGTTGACTTGCATGTTGACTTGCATGGCTCGCCATGCTAGCCATGGCCCGCTGGCTTGCATGACTCGAATGGCAAGCACATTGTCCTCACTCAAATACAATCACTCAATGTGACTTTAATGAAATACAATGTAATTATGACATAATCCTTTACCAATAAAATATTACACAATTCCAATCATCTGAGGAATAAAACAATGTTATTAATTAAGACAAACTTGCAAAACTTTTCAAATTATTTTTTGTTACTTAAACAAACTTTTTCAGTTCCAGATAATTTGCGCAGCCTTATGTTGTGTTTAAAACTAACATAATACGTGCAAAAATACTTACAGTTCATAAATGCTGTCACAACTCCAAGACAAAACAGGGCCCTGCAATGATGTTGTTTATAATTAATATAAGAAACATTGGACACATTCAATTACAGTACTGTATTGTCTGCAAGTGTCATTCCTCTGCTGTACTGAAACTCCTTTGCCTTACTTTTCAAGAAGAACGGGGTTTCTTCTAAGCTTCTTAACTTTCTTGGCAAACCAAATTAGAATAATAATGGTGATAGGCGAGACGACAGTCTTGATGGTAAACCACACTTTGGTAAAGCCTCCATTTTGATGTATTTCCTTACAAGGTAAAAAGAATTGTAAACTGGATCAGTTGAGTGAAATGCAACATTTTACAGTTAAAATAATATTTTTAAAATTATTATTAAGAACTGACAATCTGTGACAATATCATCACATTCTTCAAGAAGTACCAGTATAGAAGTGAAAGAGTAATTAAAACATTCTAAAAAACAAACTTTAGAATTTAGCCAGTATCACATTATTTTAAACTTACTCAAAGACCAAAAGGTCTTTGTGTCAACAACAACCAAAAAATAAAAATAATAATAATAAATTATTATCAAAGCTCATGTTCTGATATCAAGAACCAAATTAATGCATGGAGGTACTTTTTCATTTTTCTTCCTGAAACTTTATTGTAAGAATGCAAATGACAAAAGTGGAATTAAATTTTTAAAATGTTGGTGAAAGATTTTCTCAAATTTTATAGAAAGTGTTTTTTCCTTATGTAGTCAAAAAGGTTTTATAATGTGAGTTGCAGTTGAATCTTAGTTATGAGTTCAACCAATGGTCTGTGACAAAATGTTGAATGAAACAACATAATTATCTAATGCATTTTTGGTTCTTCACCAAGCAATGGTAAAAAAGGAAATATGTGCTGTTACCAGGCTAAAATATTGACTGTCTACTTTGTAAACACTTTTCGCCACAGATTTCAGTTACCT
>OX421457.1:1000000-1002500 GCA_949126865.1 Montipora capitata | reverse complement strand
ACAAAATCTGTTGTAGCTAAATTAAACGCAAAGACCATGTCCTGTCACCATATAAAGTGGCAGTAAAAGATTAAGCATCACGTAAAACCGCGCTGTTTCTGAAGTGTTGTTGCTTAAACATTTTATAGTCCTTATGATCGATTACTTGTCTATTTTCAGGACAAAGGCGCGTGAGTGATGGTATTTTGTTGTAACTCCTCTGTTTGACATTTGTTCGCCTTTTCAATTTTGAAGTCCTACTGTAAACAACATCCTTGACGACCATTCTTGAACAGCAGTTGTTGGCGCTATGCTATATGCCATTTATCAAAACAAAAAAGCGCAAAATGCCAAACATATGCCACTGGCATATTATTTCACGAGAGCTCAATTTCGCATTCTTCAGGAACGCACTCACTCACCTATTTTTCCTCCCACGACGAAAAATATGATTAAAATGATAACTTGGAGAAGAGCAAATCCTAGAAGACTTCGTAAACGCAACGTTTCCAAGATCACTGCCATTTCAGTGAAAAATGGCAAACAATTTTTCGCCAAAGAGCAGAAATCAGCTCGAACGCTGTGTTCGGAACCACCGTGGCTAGACAAATGGAAGCACCACTTTAATTAACAGCAAAGCCAAATTCATTATTAAGGTCAACCAATCAGAGATAAGTAACATACATTTCAAGGATAATAAAAGGTTTTTCTTTTGAATTCGGCAACAGCCATTGTGCGTTCTTTTTCGGAAACGACATAAGGATTTCTTACCAATACAGTCGGCATGAAAATAACTTAATTTCCGAAAAGTGGATTATTGAGTTAGTTATCTGTTTTGAAAGAATTTCATTCGGCTCAAGGGGCAAAACACCACAATATTTCACATTTTTTTATTGAAACTCAAATTATTGTTTCAATAGGTTTAATGATCACCCAGTGAGTTTATTGATTATAACAATCGCCAAGCGGGTTTTTTTTTTTCAATAGCCACGTGGAATTCTAGGGAGTTGCCTCTGATATTTGGCTGCCATTAAAGGAGGACGTCAGCGCGTTACAAAGGGTGCTTCCCATTATGCCAAACCGACCGGTCAGAGATAAGTGGGAATACCGAAGGAAAACGGAAAGACATTTTCCGATTAAACCGGGCCAACCAATAGGAATGGCTCTTGCCACTTTTTATTCCTTTTCTGAATTCCCTAATTAGGGCAAAGAACCGGTTTGTCAAAAATGGAACGGCGAATTTCGGTCGGAATATTCCAACCGAAATAAGTGGACCACCTCCAGAGGTGATCCCGAATATTCCGGTCGGAAGAAACCGAAACGGCCCTTCCCATTTGATTTCCGACCGAAATTTCCGGAATCTTTGGCATAATGGAAAGCACCCAAACAATAACAGTGTGAAATAAACCAGTAGTTTCCTTCCCAGGGTGTCGGTTTCTCCTGAGATTATCACCATCACCGATGAGTCACGTACTTTAGTATGGCGCGCCATTTGTGTGTTATCACTTCCGGCATATTAAGTGCGGGGGTTAACTTCAACTTAATGATGAGTTACCGGTTCCCAGGCCCCTTCGTTTTCTCCCTATTTTTGCAAAGCCACCTGGGACCGCCAGGGGGCAAAAAAAAACCACAATCTTGGACAAAACACTTAGGAAAAATCCTGGTCCTTCCCCCCCCCCCCCCCCCGCCTCCCCCCTTCCCACCATACCAATGTTGAAAATATGATGCAAAATACTGTGCAAGCCTTTATTGGAATGGGGGGGGGGGGGGGGGGCTGGGGAGGGGGGAAAGTAGGAAGAAATTAATCTTTATCACGCAGACAAATTAGAGCGTCACATTTTCCCAACGAGTTTTGTCCAAGATTGCAGTTGATTGCGCTGCTCGAGTTAAAATACGCGATTAGAAACATTTAATAAGAAGTATTTGTAGGATTAAAGCTCGAGTTAAAATTGGGAGATTAGAAACGTTCAAAAAGATGTATTTGAGAATTTCAAGAAATATAAATCGTTCGAGTTTAAGAAGTAGTCATAGGTGGTGGCGATCAACACCTGGATCAATGTGCAGTGTATGGATGCGACAATGACCGTCGATAGTCAGACTGTCTTGAGGTTTTACTCTCATCGAACCAACAACGAAATGGCAGCTTGGGACAAACAGCTTCAAAGAACAAACTTCAAGGGCAACAAGAGCAATCATTTTGCCGGTGGATACCGTCGTGATACTTGTTTCCAGACGAGGTTAATAATGTGAAGGCTAGATCAGAGAAAACACCGACACGAAAGGAAAACGAAAGCAACATTCAAAGCCAGACTCCAAGCAATTCCGTGATAGCTATCTGAAGAAAGAGTCGGATTAAAGTGCTTCGTCCTCGCGCAATTCCGAGTTAAGTTTTCCACCTTCAGTCGAGAATGATTTCACAATTTTTAATTTTATTTTCAGCTGTGTCATAGTCCCCCTAAGGGACTATGGTTGTGTAATGCTTTTCATTAGCATTAGATCGGTTTGAAGAAGGGAATAGTTT
>OX421457.1:982500-992500 GCA_949126865.1 Montipora capitata | reverse complement strand
ATGACTGATGCTAACACTGCGACACGCAGAGTCCTGTTTACCTTGCCGGGATCGCTTTTCACATCAATTTACAATTGTTGAATTCTTGTCTTAACTTAGTGGACCAAATAAATAACCGTCATACGAAATCAACTTTGATTATTTTTGCCTTTCTTGTTCATGGTCTGTTGCAAACATATTCGCCCTCATGGAAAGAAGGAGTGTTCCGCTAATGTTCTAGTTACGTGACGTAATGGAGAGTGGTATCTCTATTGAGACTGTAAGTAGCACGATTAGCTTCCATTTTAAAATCCCTTCTACCTTTCAGTGCTGTTTTTTCAGTGCAAGAAACACACTTAAAGAAGAAATGGCTTCAGTGCTGAGAATTACCCCAATACTTTTCATCCAAGAGCTCCGGACGGATACTCGGTTCTCCGCGAATCCCGATTCAACAGTACTCCAACACGTTTTTCTAATGGCAAATTGATCTTCTGCATCCTCGTAGTTAATATATGTTAAGTTGAATTGTAACTTTTTATTCGGTCCCCGAACTGCAACCAGCGTATATGTTATTTTATAAGTGATGGATAATCACACGCAATTACGACAACGTCTTCCAAGAAAACAAAAGCGGCACTGTGATTACTACTTTTTTCCATAAACTTAATTACGAAACATATATAACGTTTAATGCGGTTGTAATCTTTTAATCACGATTCACAAATCGTTGCCACGCCATCAAACAATCGAAAGGCAAGAAAGCCAATCTGTTTCGAATTCCCTTTCTCACCTGGTTTGAAAGCAGACGTTTTTCTCCCTCACTGTATACGGGTATCTGAAAGAAACAGCACAGGACCACACACAAATTAAATATCAAAAGAAAGCATCGCTTTAGGGCCGATTTACACGGTACGATTTTTGTCGCATGCGACAACGGCTTCACTACGACAGGCCTACGACATGACTTACGTTTGTTGTGTACGTCAGAAAAAATGTCTTAGCATTTTAAGACATGTTTTAACGCTGCGACAATCTTAAGTCATGTTGTAGGCCAATCGTGCGCTTGTCGCATGCGACAGAAATCGTACCGTGTAAATCAGCCCTTAGTCTATTCAATAGAGCCTTTGCATGACCGTGTCACGTGACTTTGTCAATCATAAAAAGTGGTCGTGGTACAAAATAGATGCCAGAAATGGAAAAAGGGAGATAAAATTAGTGAGAGTGTCAATTTTGAGGCCACTGACGTTTAAGTGCATGATTTTAGAGCGGTTGGAAAGTTAGAAAATGTAAAAGAATTCTGTGCTGGATGGCAGCAAAGCTTGCCATCCGGCAGCTGTTTTCCGGATGAGTCTCAGTTAATTTTTCAAGCATTAAATTCACTGTGAAATCTCTCACCTAAATGTCAGTGGCCTCAAAATTGACATTCTTACTAATTTCATCACGCTCTTTTCATCTCTGGCATCTATTTTTTTTGCGATCGACAAGGTCACGTGACACGGTCGTGCAAAGAGCCTATCCTTCTAGTTTGCTTCTAACCCTTCCGCGCAACATGGTATTCCGAGTAAACGCTTAAAGAGCGTCTTGTTAAATTACGATCCTGCGCATCGCGAGGATGCATCAAATTGTCCCTCGGGATGACTAATCGCTTTCTTTCTTCGACCCGATCTACGTTCGCTCTGGTGATAAACGTGCCCTTTTTTATGAAGTCCCTGAACTGGTTCTCTATAATAATGAGAAAAACTTTTTTCTCAATTTTCTATGTTTTTCTTTTGTTTTCCTTTGTTACTTAATTTTTATGTTTGACCATTTTTAACATTTAAACGAAGCAACGTTCGTCACTTAAAACGTTTATAAAGTTTCATAAAGAATATGAACTAACTTGAGGATAAATTTCATTCTTTACTGAACAGCGTAAGGGCGATTCCTCAGTATCTCAGGGAATTTCTCAATTCGATATCATTTTGAAATAGTTCAGTATAACAAAAATAAAGGCGTTTTAATGAGGCAACTTGAATTTATACTAGCTTAAAATTTCGTAGCTCAGGGAAAAAAACAATTTCAGAGGTTGCAAAAATGCTTGGGTCTTATATATCTCGACAGCAGAGCAGATCTGTCTGATGTCTCGATCAATGGCACAACATCAGCTGTTCAAGCCGACAATCATATTTTTTACCCATCGGTTTTTCATTTTAACCATGTTTTTTTTTCACTCTCAATGTGATGTGGATCCTACAAGGCCATCATATCTTGACACTGAAAAATACATGCTTGCAGAAAAAATCCTGTTGAAAAATGTTTACGATAAAGATTTTTTCGAAAGATCGGCTTTCATTCAAATTTTAATGAAAGGAATTTGACGGCAGCTGCTAGAGTTGATTTTAAAGAACCACAAAGAAAACTCGAGATAGTAACGTTTATTTTAAGAGTCTTAAAATAGTCTTTAAACGTGTTTAGGTGACTTTCCACTTTTGAGCGCTTCGCGACTCCAGTGTTTTTTTCGTAGAGGAAGAGAACACGCCAATTTACCATAATTTTTTGAATATGCTAATTGTATTTTTTTGTTATTTCACGTGGCTGCATGGTAGATATGAAATCCTCATTAATAAATCACTTTCTCCCATCAGTTAAAATATCTTGAATGGCACCTTAAAAGTTAGAAAGTTAAAACATAAGATTTTTAATTTTAAATCACCTCCAGATGGTATTCGCTTTCTTCGTCGGCAGAAAATGAAATAGCAGTCATCATTCTCAATCATTTCAGTTTCAGAACATGGGGAACGAATCTACAAAGGCAAAAACGTCTAAAGAAAAGAACAAACCTGTTGTTCATGTTACCAGATCGCGAGGAAAAACACTGGATAACACGAAAAGCGTTCTACTGTTATACAAGATTTCATGGGAGAATGCAAGCAATATCGTCAGATTTCTCTGCATGGCACTAAACCAGGCAAAGCCCGCCGGTTGTGTGGCAATAGAAAATGTAAACGTTGTGGATTTATCGGCAAACGACATGCAAGACATCAAGAATCGAACTCTTCAATGGTTGGCGAATCCTAATTGCGTTGTGCTGTTGTGTTTGAGCGGGGATGGTCTTTCTCGAGAGGAATTTGTTGACGAGAACGAAAAATTAAGTTGCAAGATTTTCCCGGTCTGTTTTGGAAGTAATATCCCTACAGACTGGCCTGAAGCTTACTGCCTTGGTGTAAACGACCCCGAGACGCTAGAACGACCAAATGAGTTGGAAGGAGATGGGCTTGATACACTAGTGGCGGCTATCCGTGGAGCAGAACTATCATCTGGATTATACTGAAGAACCTTGACAATAAGGAAACATAGGAAAATGGTTTTGCGAAAATAGTGGTGTTTGTTAAATCTATTTGCATGACTGTAGCCAGAGACCGCTTTGAGCCACGCATGCTTATAGGTAAGAAAACTGCATTGAAAGCTTTTTTAACTATTCGTTGAGCGTTATCAATGTTCTAGTTATTTGTTTTAGTGGTGCTCCGTTTTTTGTGACATCTGGAATATGTGACGGTGTCGAACTAACAACAGATCTCCTAACCTGGTAAAAGGAGAGTTCACAAAACCCTTTTTGTACTCTTTATTTTGCTTGTATGGTATATGGGTCAAATGTCATAATTCTTCAGTCTTAAAAACCTCGTCGACCCCAACCTCGTCCCCAGGGCGCTTTTCCCAAAGCCAGGGAAAAGCGCCCTGGGGACGAAGTTGTGTCGACCCACTTATGTCCAAAAATGCACCTAATTAGATGGACGCCCAATTTGACATCCGACATGAAGTGTCTCTTTAAGTCTAAGCAATTGCTACCTATTTTCAAAAACAAGGTAACGTGTTTTAAGGTGTTTTAAAAGAGAAGAATTTTTTCAGCTTCAAAGATCCCATACCAGATGATTAAAAATCCCTCAGTAGTTGTTTATTAATGTGCGGGAAGTAACTCCCGATACATTGGTGAGACGTCACGCCATTTTTCAACTAGGGGATGTCCCATGATTTATGAGTCAATGAGTCAATGAGGCAATGAGTCATGAGTCAATGAGACTCACAGTCAATATAACAATAATTTATTGATTAAGCCTAAGCCCTCGTTTCAGTGATTAGGCCTAAGCACTCTCTGAAATTTTAGCTTTCATTTTATGGGTTAGGGTAACTGCACTAACTCATTGACTCATTGACTCATAAATACTTGATACTCCAACTAGGATCATGCAACATCTGTTGACTGACACAAATTCTCATGTACAAAAACACCTATTTGCCTCACCTGATTGTAAAAAGTGCACTCCTAGTTCTTTCACGATCATAGACTCAGCTAGAGCCGCTTGTAGTCTTAAATTGAAAGAAGCTATCTATATTGCACGTTTAAATTAAAAATCGGCGTTAAAAATCGGCTCGTGTAACATCACCTTTATAAAGCCATAGCGAAACGTGCAGTTATATCATAGTAATGATTTTTGTTTTTTGCGTGCACGCACACATGTTATGTTATGCAACTTTGTATCATCTTTTCAAAATATAACCGTCCTTGTTAAAAACTTTAAATTTAACGTTTTCCAATCGTAACGTATATGAGAGAGAGTACCCTGCGAGCAGAGTCTCTTTCGATCTTCCTAGATAAGTCGGGAAGAGGAAAGTAGACTCTGCTCGCCGCCTCCACATTAACGACAGCGTGGCAATTTTAACTGTTAGAATTCCCATGAGTTTTTCCTATGTGTGTCGGTTACAGAAACTCGTGTGACAGAAACCTATAAATTTTTCAGTAAAAAAATGAAATGGCATTTTAAGAGTATGGACTATCTTGAGTTTCCAATGAAATGATTCCTTGATTGTCGTATGTTTGCCAGAGTTGTTGGAAAATATCCCGACTGTTTGTTTTCGTTTTGTGCTTTTGTGGCTACAGGCCACGCATGACTGACACCGAATACATTCAAATTTTTAACGCATGCTCAATGCGAAATGTGGAGGCTGCGAGCAGAGTCTACTTTCCTCTTCCCGAATTATCTAGGAAGATCGAAAGAGACTCTGCTCTCAGGGTAGAGAGAGAGAGGTTTGTAGATTGAATTAAACTGATGATGGCATGAGTAATGTCGAAACATGTCTTTAAAAAGTTGTTTCGTGTGTCTTAAATTTATTTTCACTTGATTTCATATCCGCAGTTCAATATATGATTCCCTTCATAAGCTTATATCATTTCAATCGTTAAACAGTGAGTGTTCACCTCATCACGCGCGCAGAAAATCCAACAGCTGAATTAAATCTTCTCTCGCGTTCTGTTGTTCGCTACAGTATCACAGATCTAATGACGTAAGCGTAATCATAGGTTCGGCCCTCAAAGCACTCCAAAACATTCAGAATCTCGCAGTGCAGATTTCTTTGAGATTAACGACGAAGAGAAGAAAAATGCCTCGATCCACATCTGCCGCCATTTTGGTTTTTTTTATCACTTTCACTCCGCTGACCATTGAGACAGTAGACACAATAGCCGTATATTTTTTTTCTCGTGATGATAAACTGTGATGATATATATATGATAGGTCGTACCAGGAGCTCATCAAGAGGAGCCTCTATCTCCTCTAATTCCTTGAGTCAACCCTTTCCCGAGTAAATTTATTTTTAGGAACAGGTTTTTCCCGCGAAAAGTATCATAATTCCCTTGACGCTGAGATAGCTCTGTTTTGATTGGCTTTTACAACAGTGGGCGTGCTGAATGTCCCAAGTGTGCTTGGCTTTTACAACAGTGAGCGTGCTGAATCTCCCAAGGGAGATGTTCTTTAAATAAATCTACTCGGGAAAGGGTTGACTCCGAGGCCAAGTATGGGAGATAGAGGCTCCTCTTAATGAGCTCCTGGTCGTACTCATCAAGGTATACCTCCATATACATCGTTAATTGGCATAAATATGAAACTTAAACAATATTGTCCCATATCGCCTGACATAAAACCACTGTGCTGGGGACTACAATTAGAATTTAAATGTCTTAAGTTTAATGATTCAATAAATAAATAGATAAAGAAATTAAGGATGGATGAAACAATAATTTCAGTAGCCTTTTTACTATGAAATGCTCTTTGTAGTTTGACCACAGCACTTAAATCAGTTAAAAATTATAATGATTTGTATCGGAATCCCTTTATTTTTGTAAGAGTGACAACCCGCGAAGCTGAAGAGTCGCTTAAATCGCGTTGAACCAGGCAAATAAACACACAGAAGCGAGAAAGTCACCACGACAATAAAGTACGGATTTTTTACTGAGAACTTTTGGGTGTATTCCGGCGGGTCTAAAACACAGGTCACATTCCACAGGTCACTCGTTGCAGGTCATTGTTTTATGTTTTGGAAAGTAACCAAAACCCTCAATTTGGCTAACCCTAGGCCTAAGGTTGGTTTTTAGGCCTAGGGTTAGCCAAATTGAGGGTTTTGGGTTACTTTTAGAAGGTAAAACAATGACCTGCTACGAGTGACCTGTGGAATGTGACCTGTGTTTTAGACCCGCCGGGTGTATTCCCATACAAATCCTTATAATTTTTACCCTCCGAGCCAGGGCTGCCTGTGGTAGCAAGGAGACAGCGTGACCAATATTTTCGGAGTTCGTGGGCGTTCATCTCTAATCGTTTTGCCGAGAAAAAGCATAAAGAATGGCCAAAAAAAGAGACGAATACCTAGTAATTCCTGTAGAAGAGAAGGAAATGGAAAATCGAAGGTCTCCAAGTGATTCTACAGATCGAGCTGACGATGATATTGAAGTGAAATTTGACAAGGACTTCTGGCTGAAAGTGAGTGCAAATTGCTTAAAGTAAGGTTAAATATTGTCAGCTGGAGTTTGTTTATTATTTATTTTTCCTGAGATTCACTTTAACATAGATCACACCAAAGATGTCCAAGCTATTCCCAATTCTCTCCATGTATTGCAATAATTGCTGTTATGAACGATTTTAGTTTCATGAACTGGATGCGCCATTTTAATTTGCAAATCTTCGATCTGTTATCGATCAATATGAATGAAAGAAAATTTGAGCTTTCATCACCCATTTAGAATATTTTCCCTACAGATTCTTACGCCATTACTCATACACAATTGATATATTCAATGTCGTTGTTATGAGTTCGCGGAGATGACGGGTTGTATTCAATCATCGCGCAGTTCCAACATACAGTATACAGACCTGATACCATTGTTAGGAGACATGGGCGTCAGAGTCAGGCAGTATGGCCGAAGAAACCAGCTACTCATTTCTCTTTACAACAGAGTGTAGATAAACATAAACTCTTACTAGTCTAAATCTACAAGTGCCACCACTTGGCAAAGTCCCTTTTTGACTTACAAAAAAAGTTGAATCGAGTGTGATTAATTGACAACGTTTCGCGTCGGTGATTTTGCGCGAATCGAGTGTCGAGGATGGAGTTTGGTTTCGAGTGAATCGAGTCTCGATCCTCGACTCGATTTTCGATCCTCGATTCTCGCGAGGATCGAGTCGAGACTGTCAACTTACTTTTGCACGGTACTGTATGGCTGTTTCTGCTTAGGTGGACGTAACAATACACTAGGAACGTACATCATATTGCGGGTATCAGCGGCCATCCCTGGGGGTCAACACCTGGGGACCCAACACCCGGGGACCCAACACCCGGGGACCGCGGGGCATATGTCAACACAGCTCCGACAAATGTTTTTTAAGTCCCTGGAACAGAGCTTTAAGTCCCTATAACGCTTATTTTTCCCCCGTCTTTTTAACTTTTCATTTAAACATCTAGTGTCTGGAGTGTAGTACTTCAAAAAAAATTTTCCGTCATAGTGCATCCACGTGTTTTAGTGGGCGTTTGATTTATATGCAAAAAATGTGGCTGATCCAGTTGGGCCATGGTAGCTAATGACATCAAAGAAGTAACTGGATCACATCTCTTTAGAAAGAATTGTGCAAGAGTGTAAGAATAGAAGTCTTGTTGAAAATTTAGAGCTGTTTGTTAAGTCTTTATAGAAATGTTGGATGACAGTTACCAATCAGATGCCGTGAATGTTCTGACGATTCAGAACGGAATTACATTCTTGACTTCTTTGACATCGTTAGTTAACAGGACCCAACTGGATTGGCCAAAAATCAAAGGCCTGCTAAAATGTGTGGATATGTTGTAGTTTAATTTTAACCTCTGGTTTAAATTTTTTTGAAGTACTACACTCCAGACACTATAAATATTTAAACGAAAAGTTAAAAAACGGTGGAAAAATATGCATCAAGGTGTTGGAACCTAGCAATTGTGTGATACATTATCACCTATTCCCCAATTTCATAGCAGTTATAGAAGCACGAAATTGAAAAAAGGTTCCATCCCGGTTTTGTGGTAAATATTTTTTACTCTCCAGCATTTCCCAGGGACAAGGATGGCTTAATTATATTAGAAATCAACATTCATGGGAACAAAGCAAGGTGCCTTTCTTGACATTGCAGTGTATTACCACTGACCATCATGGTGCTAGAGTATTTTGCAGAAGGCCCATCAGGCTGGCACTTATCTCCGGTTTCTGTAGCATGAAGTGACTAGGAGTATTTCTACTCCCCCCTGGATTGGATGCTAGTGCATCGCAGGGTTGCCACCAGCATTAAATTCGCCGGTACCCATTTATACACCTGGGTGGAGAGAGGCACTGTGAGAGTAAAGTGTCTTGCCCAAGAACACAACACAATGTTCCTGGCCAGGACCCAAACCCGGACCACCCGACCTGGAGTTGAGCACTCTAACCACCGCTATCTAACCACCGCACCTCCCAGGTTCCTGGGGAGGTTCGTCTAGAAAGCCAAATCCCCTGGGCTCTGGTGCAAAGTTTTGCAACAAATGCGCCACCATTCCCGTGGGTTACCTGTGGGTTCCCCAGGGTCCTATGCAGAAACTTTTTATTTCCATATCAACGTTCGTGTGGCCTCTGTAATAACAGACCCTTTCAATATGACAACATTGTTGCTTGAATTATTTTGTCCTTAGGTTCAAAACAAAGTCAAAAGTGAGAAGTTACCCTGGAGCAGAGCCATGGATGAAGTGCGTGCAGATTGCTTGATGGAAAAATATGGAAAGAATGTTCTTCTTGTAATAATTCATCAATGGCCACAGAAATACAAAGAAAAACCAGAAGTGTTACCAAGCTTAGAATTCCTGGTAATGATTTCCTTTGCTTAATTATTATTGTGCTTGTCACAAACTGAAATGAATACCGGTAGTACTTATATGTTTTATAGATCATTTTTGAGGGCCTCACAGGAAGGAAGGGGGGGGGGGGGTGTGTCTTTGTTCCCGAGTTTCCACAGGCGACCCAAACACATAATTTGAATGCTCAGTCAGCGTAACGGTTTGTAGGGTTTATATGGGAAACATGAAATGCAGAAAAAAAATCGGCTAATCCTAGTTTATAGCGAGGAAAATACAAGAAGTAAACTTACTCTTACTCCATCTTGTGTCCTTGTGTTGATTTGAGGCGCTCTGGGCAAGTTTTGAAATTTGCTCCTATCCTTCATTAAAAGAAGACAGTGGCTACAGAGGTTCAGAGTTTCCAGCCTTGTCTTCTTTTAATGAAGGATAAACTAGGATTAGCAGATTTTTTTTTCTGCATTTCATGTTTCCCATATAAACCCTACAAACCATTAAGTTGACTGAGCATTCAAATTATGTTTGGGTCGCCTGTGTTGTTTCCTTTAAAAATTTGCTTGTGTTCCCTTATTCCTGAAGTTACTTCCAATCTTGTTCTCTGCTTTTTGATCCCTAAAAATGGTTTATGTTCCCTTGTTCCGTAAGATATTCTGTCTTTGTTCCCCTTTTCCGCAGTTGAAATTACCCGTGTTTCCTTTTTCCCCCAAGCTCCTGGGAGATCCTCATTTTTTAGGTTACTTCCAAATTACAATATTATTTTTAATAACAGTAGTTTAATTTTGTGGGTCTAAAGCATGCTGTCCTTAACAATAGATTTACTTACTGCGCAAGATAATCTACTGTGATTGTAACAAGTACCATAATGTTATAC
>OX421457.1:970000-977500 GCA_949126865.1 Montipora capitata | reverse complement strand
TTTTGGCAGTTTTGGATAAGCATATAAATCCTCGGTGGCCGTATTTACCAGAGAGAAAAGGCGACGATGAAAATGATAGTGAACTGGAACGAGCTTTCAGTAGCGTGCCTGACGACCCAATGAACTACGACTTTTTCTATCACATATTGGAAGCTGACGACCATGGAAGACAACCTAAGCTTGAAGTCGCAACGGAAGTGGACGAGTGTGGAGCTCCAGTTAACACTGAAATGAAAGCCAATCCCAAGTTCAACCCCAAGTCGTTGTCATGTCTGAGACGAATAGCGGAGAGCGGAAACAAGGTTTGTTACAACCCTAATCATGATATACATGAAAAAAATACTCAGTTATGATTGGTTAAGAGAAATACAGTTTTAAAGTAACGCTGGGCAGAAAGAACAATGTATTAAAGACGTACATTTTAACTGCGTAAATGAAGCAAGTTAAGTTTAGAGATGATCGTAGTTATGAACGGTACCAGGGTTCAGGATTCAAATTCAACTTGTTTCATTTCCGTAGTTCAAATGTTTGTCTTTAATACATTGTCCTTTCACAATATCATCGACGGGTTCAGTTACGTACTCGAAAAAAAAAAGATGAGCTTCCAGTTTGCTTGATAGCTCAATTGGTAGATGATCACTGCACCGATATCTCACAGGTCATGGCTTCGAATCCTGCTCAAGCCTGAGTTTGTCAGGCTTTCTTTTCGTTACTGCTTAAGGTAGCGTTCATAACTGAGATGATCTCATAACTTAACGGTGCAGAAAAGAGGAAATTCAGTGCAAAACGAGGTAACAAGCTAATCATTCTGATTGGTCAATGACCAAAGAAAGTCACAGATAGCCAATCAAATGCGAGCCCTAAATGACGCAATTTTCACGTGATCGCGTGATACGCGTGTGTTGCTTTTGCTTCAAGTGCTACTGCGATCAAAAATCACTTCTCGTTTTTCTTCACATTTCGAAAGTTCTTTTGCTGAAAGGAAAGGAAAGGAAAGGAACTGCTTGCGCCGGAGCACTAATTAGGGACACTGTAAATTGAAATCAACAAATCAACGCAAATCAATTCAAATTTTGGTTTTTGAGGGGAAACCCGGAGTACCCGAAGAAAAACCTCTCGGTGCAAAGTGAAGAACCAACAAACTCAACCCACATATGACGCCGAGTCTTGGAATCGAAAGAAGTTGGTACGAAAAATTAGTGGGGGCTTAAGCCCCCACTCGTTTTTCCACGCAGTTGTTTTCGTTTTCCCGACTATCTGGGAGCCTGGAACAGACTACTGTCTATTGTACGAATATTTTCTCCTATAAATCTGTCCTTTAAGAAGCCAGTTTGGTCGTTTGAAACAAGCGTAGGAAGTACTAAAGTAAAGTAAAGTAAAGTAAAGTAAAGTAAAGCGACCATATTTACCGTCAATAACTCGTAACAGTAGGGAGCTTAAGGGCCTACTGACGTATTTTTTGGGGTGCGTTGCTAAGGATGTAATAGTTAACTAATTTGAGATAATTTGGCATTATTTTGGTCAGTTTCCAACTTTTGTAAACCAGTGACCCTAAATATGACGTCATCATGCCACGCCCATGGTCACTTGACCAACAAAAGAAAACTCTAAATTTGTCTACGTGCTACACAATTTGGGTATTTAATCAATGGTTTCATAGTTTGTATTCGTTTTTGCATCCAGCCAAGCATGGTTTTCTTTTTATTTTGAAAAATGTTCTTTTTAGAGAGATAAACGATACTGAAATACCCATAAATTTTTCAAAAAAGATGATTTGAAAAAATCAATGCTTACCTATATTCTGAATTTGGAGGTGAAACGTGCCATATGAAAAAAAAAAATTCAATTTAAAGACCGCCGGAAATTTAGGTTCTTCTCAAACCGCATTCTCGTCACCAGAGCCTCGGGTCGACCCAAGGCTCTGGGAAACTCTGCGTAGGAGAACATGCGCCGTAGGATTCTTACAGCCAAAATTTGGCTGTTTGAGCTTTACGGCGCCGGCTCACTCCTGGTGCTAACATGAATGCACCAATTAGAGACGCTTTTGATTGTTCTTCACGAAAACCAATGAGAAGACACTTTGTTTCAGGGTTCCCCAGAGCTCTTCTCTCCCTCGGTCAAGAGAAGAGCTCTGGGGTCGAGATTGCTCAAACCGGAAGTCAGTTCGTTTACGCATGCGCAGTTGATCTGAGAACAAGCGCGAGGAAGGGCGAGGAAAAACCTTCGATGCAAACAACAGTAAGTGCGGTGATTTTTGGTTGTGAGTGGGTTTTCTGTTCAGCTCACTATATGATGACGTCAGTCACCGGAAGTAACATTTCACTTCCCTAGCAACGCGGGAAAAATCCGTCCGTGGGCCCTTAATGACGTGCGTTTCTGAGACGCAGAAGGCAACCGGAAGAGAACATTTCGCCTGCCAGGACAGTGGTGTCTCACGGATTTTTATGCTAATCATTCCTTATGGAGGAAAGATACTAATATAAAGGTGGTAGTGAACAGACAAGTTAAAATGGAAAACAGCCCACTTCCGGTTGCCGTTCGCGACTCAAAAACGTGCATGCTTAAACTCCCCTAATGATAGCCTTCCCGATTCGTAAGAATAGTTTGAAGAATTAATGAAAATTCGTCTTACATCACTGCAAAAAACTTTATAAAATTCGCATGGCAATCCATCTGTTCCAGGCGTCTTACTTGAAGGCATACTATTCAGAGCTCTTCTTCGTTAATTAATCCTTCACAAAAAGCTCGTTCTTCTGTGGTCAAAGTTTTATCTTCCGGGCTGGGTGTGAAGGGAAAAGCCTCAATGTCCTCTTCGCCAGTTTTCGAAGTATAAAGATCTTTATAAAAGGTTTGCATTCGCTTAAGATCTCTATATTTTTGATCATTTTTTCTCAATTGAGTAATCGTAGCTAAATGTTTACAGTATCGCTATATACAGAAAATATTTGGTATTTTTGTCACCTTCATTATACCACCGAGATTTTGTCCCAACAATTGAGCATTTGACGTGGAAAGCTTACGTTGTCATACGTTTGGCAGTTTTATTGTTATTACTCGTATCTGCTGTATCCGTCTTTACGCCTTTTCTATTATACTGTTTTTCGATTACCGGAGTGGTCCGATTTTCAGTAGAATCCTCTTTTGTGACATTTGTAATTTCGCCTTTTTAAAATAATTTTTAATTGTCGATCGGCTTTTACCACGGTTAATCAATACTTTCTACTCTTCATTATCAGGAAATAAATTGTCAGTCAAGGCATTAAAGTAAGTGAGTAGTCCTTGAAAGAAAGTCTTTTTTTTCACAAAGACGAAAGGCATAAATGCAAAAATTGTCGTAATGGACGTTGCAAGATTGTCAAAGTAATTCACGAACAAATGCCGTATCTTAACTTTCTTGAACAAAAAGGCACTGCACTGTTTACAAGCATTGGCGTCTAATTTTTTTTTATTTTCGAATTTAACAAACACGAGACAAATGAAGTAACTGTTTTTACAGACAATTAACCTCTAGTTGGCCGGACCGTGATCAATAACAGTGGGTGACTTCTCGCGAAAGTCTTCAACGTCCTCTGTGTTTCCCCTTGTTTGTACAAAAATTGCATGCTTCCTTTTCGCATTAAAGGAAAAGTATTGATAACTAGGTGTTAACCACTAAACTCCTTTGTAAGCAGTTGAGAAAAGAGATTTTATTCGCAAACTGTAGCACAAACCTCAGGCAGTAGCCCATGCCAAAAGAAAAAAAAAAGTCTTCTTCTTAAAAATCCTTTGTGAAACTCACGCAAGTCGTTGACTTGTTCTTGCTTTTAATCTAAACGGATTATACATAAATTTTGTTGACCGATACATTAGTGACGAAAGTGAGAGTTAATTTCCTGACGATGAAGCGGAAAAGATGTGTTACGTTACGCTTATTACACTGTTTGAGGATTCATGTGATGTCGGCGGGTTTTGTTTCACTTATCTTCAATTTCTGTTTATATTGCGGCTTATTTGCAGTTTGTTGTCCATGCATTGCCTCTATTTAGGGGAAATCTTCCTGGCTGTAATTTTGTTGTCCTCTCTAGACCTCTAAGCTAAAAATACGACCTGTCCCTGGATTAACCGTGACCGGCGGATTTAGGGGCACCCAACGATAATCTTCGGTGAAATATGTGTTCGGGAGAGTCAAACTGTTCTACGTTGCCAGATAGCTACAGATTTCTTTACTAAAACATCACCTAAAAGATTCGCAACCACGGAAAAGTAGTCCCTTCCGTTTTCGGACGGGGTATTTTTGCAATTTTTGGCACTTAAAAGGGTCACCTAGCAGTTTCGGATGAGCAAATGGTTCGGTTGGAAGTTCCTTAGAAGGTAATGTTCAAATAGAAATTTCTGAAATGAAGAGATCATAAGACATTCTCTAAAGTTTTCGGACACTTCAATTTTCAGCTAAGATATCCAAACAGATTAAGGACGGTGCCTACTATTGTTATTGCGCATACGTTCTGCGCATCTCCAGATACTCGGACTTCCTATCGCCGATGCACACTAATGCAGGGATATTTTTGCGCGGTTTAAAACTATGCAGATAAAGTACATCTTTGTAAGTACTCTTAGTATCCAAAAAGAAAATTGGGGGTAACCATGCATTCTTGAAAGATAATTGAGCTTCAATTTGAGAAAGAACGCCATACATTGCTTTGTATTTTAAAGCTCTTTACAAATATTGTTCATGAATTATCTTTGAAAAATGCGTGGTTACCCCCAATTTTCTTTTTGGATTTCAATAACACCTGTTAAGATCTACCTTTTCTGCATAATCACAAATCGGGGCAAAAATACCTTTGAATTAGTAGGCACCGTCCTTAAATTCTGCTAGGTGATAAAAAGATCTCTTTAGACAGTCTTTATACATTACAAGGAACCTAGAAACGTCTCTCAAAGGCTTTTGGCTTAATTTGCTAGTTGGGTGCAACTTGCAGATTTAGAAAGAATTACGCCACTCCTAAGCTGCCACAGTTAGGAGTGGTCCGTAGCTTTACGATGATTTTAGATCGTGTGTACGTTCAAATTCACCACTCGTTTGGGTTTAGGGTTACAGCCGGAAGATGTCATCAATAATGAGTCATTTCCCAAATTCATTGTCATTAAGAATTTATTTCACTCTACTGGCAAAGAAAACTGTTTAAAGAGACAGACGTGTACACTGCCCTTAGAATCTGAAAGCTAATATCACCGTTGACAATATTTGCATTTTAAAGTGGCACGCAGGCTGACACGTTTTGGTACCGAATCAAATACCAGTGAGTTGAACAGAAATTGGCTGGCAACGACTACATTCACGCGCTTACAGCTGAGCTTCATACGGACTTTGACTATTACTTGAACCGTCAACAGCCATGTCAAATTCGAGTTTCGCAGCCTCGAACACTATCCCTCGAGGCTTTCTGGTATCGCAGATTATTGTGAGTTTTCTTTTGACTACACCAGCCGTATTCTCAAACGTTATTTTGCTTTTCACGATTCATCGAAGGAAGTTGTGGAGAATGACTGCTACATTGTTAGTGGTAAACTTGAGTGTGTCCGATTTTTTAACAGGGCTGGTGACAGGGTGTGGAAGTCTTTACTATGACATCAATTTATTTTTCGGCCGAACAAGAGAAGAACTGACGGGATCGCGACTTGTGATAACCTTCGCTGCTGTTGTCACAAATGTTGTAGCGTCGTGTACGATATCTGTGATGGCGTTTGATCGTTTATTTGCGGTATCATCCCCTCTTCGCTATAAAATGCGAGTAACTCCAAAGAAGATCAAAGTTTTCATCGCTGTCATCTGGATATATTCGTTTCTGTTTTCTAGCTTAGCAATGGTTTTGCCCCAGAACGTCTTTGTTCTCTTGTATTGCCATCTTCACGTCACACTTCCTATTTTAGTTCTGTCTGCAGTTTACTGGAGAACATACTACGCCCTACGAAGCCATAACGAACAAGTACGAAACATATCTGGCAGAAGTGATGAACAAATGACAGTTGTACACAGAGAAAGAGAAAGAAGAATGATTTCCGCATTTCTTATTGTTCTGATTTTATTTTATGTTACCTTTGCTCCGCAATATATTGCTCAAAATATGTTGGTAGCTCAACCGTCGTTCGCATTAAGAGAGAGCTTTCGCTTTTTCCTTTATGTAGCAAACAAGTTCCTTTTGGTGAACTGCAGCTTAAATCCGTTTGTCTACGCGTGGAGAATTCCAAGATACAGGAAAGCGTTCAGAGAAGAGTTTAGAAAGTGTCCTTGCCGGAAGAAAAGGCAATACAATGTGTCAGATGCTTTTCAGATAATTATGCAAGTGTCGTCGACCGAGTCAGATCCAACACAGGGTTCGAGTTAAACGAAAACTTGTCGCACGTAAAGCCACATGAAACATTCGAGAGAGTATACGGAAACTGCTTGACACCGTGAATCGTGCATTTGTCAGTAGTTTGCTTCATTTCGCTACGCCTCATTACTTTTCATTGATAACAGGGTCAGAAAATCGGTCTGGAGACCCAAATGGCTGAGTTACCCTTTTCGTTATGGAGAAACTATCGTACGAGAGTCTCAACATAACTGAGGGCTTCCTTAATTGTTGGGGTTTTCTGTTGAACAAAGCAGAAAAGTGGACTACCGACGAAGATGACAGAGTTGGACAAGCTACTGGATGCTGCCGTATTAACGGTTGCCTGGAGCCTTCAAGTTGGCAGTATACTATTTAAATTTGGTATTCATTTGCCATTATTTAAGTATTTTACATTCCTCTTATCGAGGATTTTGATGAATCGAGTTGCTTATTTTCCAATGTTGACCTTAGCAGATTAGACTAGAACATTGTTAAATTGTCAGTATAGTAAATCGAGAATTGCCTTTCTGTTTACGTGATCCGCGATAACTGTATTGGGTGATTGAGGACGGTGCACTTATTGGATGTTGGACCAATTTTTTGCGTTTCTGTCTAATGGGTATATGACTCGGGATTTTTAGTTCTGTATCGGTTTTGTCACGCTTTTCGTTGTGCTTCATTTGTTTCCACAAACGTTTTTTGTTAGATTAGCCTTACTGAATTTCAAAATTTCAAAGCAAAAATGAAACAGCTGCGACTTTAACTTGCCACCCTTGGTTAGTCCTGAGGGAATTAACCTTTTTTATTAATAAAAAGTAACGTAAAATATTTTCAGAAAAATCTATTCATTCGGAAAGTCTATTTGGTAAGCGTCCTTGATATTTGGTGTCGCGTATTTCCAAATAATGACGGCTTTGGCTCTGTAAATTAGTAGGCATCTTAATGTCCGGCATCTGGAAAGTTGGCAGAACCTACTCCTGCAGCCAGTATAGCCAAGAGTGCAAATTAGGAAAAAATGGAAAGTATTTGAAATCATCACTTAATCTTCAAATCTAGAATAGTTTTAGAGCTTCCGTGGCATCTATGAACGTCTTATATCTCCTATACTTTGCTTTTCAGTCACGACCCAACACTTGCTGATTAA
>OX421457.1:947500-965000 GCA_949126865.1 Montipora capitata | reverse complement strand
TCCAGGCCAGGGTTGAACCTGGGTCGCAGAGATGGGAGGCGCGGTTGATAACCACTAAGCCACCCTGACTCCCCACAAATGACACGTTGGGTTGATGGTGATCTTAAGAAGCGTTCGTTTCTGAAAAACGTTGTTACCTTTGTCAAATCGTTTAATTTTACGAAACTTTTGTGCTTGAAATCGCAACAAGTGAAGCATTGTAGTGTTTTTAAACGAGATCGAATGATTAAGATGGAGAATTTCGTTCGGTCGAAAAGGGAAACAAAAAGCAAAGCCCCCGGAGAGATTTGAACTCTCGACCCCTGGTTTACAAGACCAGTGCTCTAACCACTGAGCTACGGAGGCAAGTTCGCTTATGCTATCAACAACTAGATGTTTTATTACTTTCGAAATGCTTCTTGAGAATGAATGACTTTACCGTAAACCGTATATCTGTAATATGTATTACAGATTTTCCTTTTATCGTTATCGAATCTACTTGAATTTCAAAATCCCATTGAAAAAGCGTAGGAATTAGCGGCCGTTCAACGATTTCTTCCGCTTAAAAGGGAAAACCGGGGATAGTTAGCCTGAGACCTCCTCTCGGGCTGACCTTGTCACTGACCATAATTCTGTCTTCTGTGGTAACGTTTGGTTTATTTGATTGAGAAATGACTCATATTTTTTTGCTTTCCTTCAAATCAACCAATATCCGAAAATGTCAGTCCGATCGCCATTATTTCCATAAGTAATGATTACGTTGGACATCTCCTGACTATTACATGGTGTAATATTCTTAAGGGCTGTGCCAAACGCTCGCAACATCTTACAACATTGTTGGGCACAACATGTTACATACGTTTGGCCACCATGTTGGATGATGTTGGATCATATTTGAAAATGGTCAAATTTTTCGTGCAACATTTTGAATGTTGCACTCGTTTGGCCACGTTCACGCAACATTGTTGCAGTAGGGCATGCGCGCCAGGGAATTGGAGCACATAAACATCGACATGCTGCGTTGAAAATGTTGAAAATGTTGCGTGGGTTTGGCCAGCCCGTTCAACACATGTCGCAACATCATGCAACAATGTTGTAAGATGATGCGTTGGAATGTTTCTAGAGTTTGGCCAGGCCTTTACTTTTCAGACATTGACCTCTTCCATAATGGCTGCCAAATAAAATATTCGTCTGTTTTAATGCTAATAAGCCTTTCTAGCCTCGCTGCGACGAGCAAATTTCAATAAAAATTTGTTTGAAAATGAGGGCAGTAGGTCTTCTTAACATGAATACAAAAGAATGCAAAGGTTATCGCCATTTATAGTTTGATGCTAGTCTTGTTTGAAGAACAATCAGCTACTTTCATATAACCCACTATACATTTGCTTTACCCACAAATTTTGCATAAACTATTGTTTTCAAATGCACTTGGGAATAGTTGTCAGTATGCAAAATTTGTGGGAAAACAAAATGCATTGCTGGTTATATGAAAGTGGCTAATAGAGCAGCTTTCACCAAAGTAATTACTTCGACCAATCACAGCTGGTGCAAACAGCGAAATGAACCAATCCAAATTCGTAGTAATTCCATGGAACTTGCTCAAAGCGCGGCTATCTCTGACTTTGTTTGCTCATTGACCAATCAGAATGCTTGGTTTATTACTAATTTTTGTAATGAATTGACCGAATGCATAAATGGCGGCCAAAAATGTATTCTTTTGTTTATGTGCTAATGAGACTCACTAGCCTCGCTCTCAAGCAACATTTCTTTTGTATTTTGTCCATACAAACGAGGCTAGTGAGGCTAATTAGCACATAAACAAAAGAATATTTTATTGGCCTCCATTTATGCATTCGGTCTATAACCTCTTTTCTTTACTATGTTACCTGAAAACTGCATTTCTCTTAGCCAATCAGAATGGAGTAATTTTTTCATGTATATTATTAATGAGTTAAGAGGCTCGGAAGCGTTTCAACACTACTTAAAAGACTCTCTGTTTAGATCGAATAACGCTACAACACTGTATCACGTAACAGCAATGTTATGGTACCATATAAAACACCGATTATTTCCAAACAAGATGTGATCATTATTGTGATGTAATAAGTTACCTTGGCAACGGGAAAGCCCAGCAGAAACACGATATATTTTGGATTTAGTTACTCATATCTCAAAAACGAACTCGGTGACCCCTCTTTTTTATTGCTGAAAAGTGATAACAAGGCCACGACACAACTATCGGCAAAGTTTGAAAAAACTCTGTCTTGAGGATTCAGAGCTACCTTAAAAAATCACAAAATTAAGGTGGCTCTGAATCCACTGGACAGAATTTTTTAAAACTTTGTAGAAAGTTTCATCATGCCCTTCTGATTACTTTTAAGAAATAAAAAAATGAGGGTAACCGAGTTCGTTTTTGAGATATAAGCAACTCATGAAAAAATAAAGGGTGTTTTTCGAGGCTTGCCCGTTGCCACGGTGACATATTACGTCGCAATAATGACTGTATCTTGTTCAGCAATAATTCGTGTTTCATTTGGTACCACAATATTGCCAATACATGATACAACGTTGTGGTGCCGATCCTTCTCATAAGAGCGTCACTTGGAAGCGTTGAATTGGTTCGAGTCTCCTTAAGCACACCGTTTCCGAGAGCGTCTAAATGGAAAGAACACAATGTTGCGAGAATTACATCAACCAAACAGCTTTCCTAAAAGGGGTACAATAAGTAATACAATAAATTCTACAGGAGGTATGTTGAAGCACAAATTTGAAAATGATTAGCTTCTAGTTTCTTCGTGAATACTCCGTTTAAATACTTAAAAAGAAAGAGTATTTGTCAACATCTTACTTCGGTTTTGGTAAGATGAAAGCCAGTGATAGGATAGTCTCTTGAATGTCCGCTTCTTTCTTCTCAGTAAACCATTGGAAGTATATTATTCGTCGAATGAGTTGCAGATGATTGATGGTGATAAAGACGGCAAAAATATCATTCCTTGAGTAAGCAAAAGGAAGCATAAAACTATAGTCTCTGGCATAAACCAGGCTTTTGAGGACAGGCATTATCAGTCTGCCTTTCGTTCACGTTTATTTAGGAAGCAATTCAGCACCCTGTGGTTCGTATGCTTGTCTCAAGGAAGTGGAACAAGTTTGCACATCGTTGGTTTTGGTAAGGACAGTAAAATTTTCGCGTACTTGCTTTTGATCTCCGGCCTGGTTCTGGCCCATCCAATATCTATCAGTCGACATCTCACGCCTTACCTCTATTTTTCCATCCTTTCTCTTTCATCCTTTACTTTCTTCCTACTTTTCATGTTTACCCTTATATTCCTTCCTAATCCTTTATCTGTCCAGACCTTGTTTGTTGCTTAATATTTTGCCCCATCCAGTTTCCTTTGAATTCTTATTCCTCCTTTATTCTCCATTTTTCTTTCGCTATCCTTGATTTTCTCGGCTTCCCCAATTCTCATCGTATCATTTTTCTTAATTCGTTCCTATTCCCCCTCTAATATTCGCGCATCCTAGCCATCTGTCCTCAATTTGAGTTAAATTTCTTTTCCATCCTGTCTCCGTTTAACTTTTATTTCTGGAGAGCAGTTTTTATATGGGAATTCAGTTTCTCCCTATTGCTTTCCTTTACCTATTGTACTTTTGTATATATATTTTCTTTTGTACATTGGTAAGAAGCTTTATTAAACTTAAACTTAAACTTAAGGACGTTCGCGCCAATTGTTTCTGCGCATCCTTACTGCGCACGCAAATTCACACGCCACGTCATACACGAGCGCGCGCGCTAAGTAATAAAATGAGAGATAATAGGGCAAAAGGCCATTGCTATAGCTTTGCCTGGATTTAACCGTCTTGGACGTTCGGTGACCCCTATTTTTCTTTCCAGAAACGGATTTTATTTACAATTATCTCCACGTTGTCCAAAAATGAACAAAAAATCAATGTGGGAAGTTAAAAAAATTTCAAGATTTCTGCTCACGGGACACCAAATCCTGCCATCTTGCTGCTGCAAGGCGCGTGAAACTGTGGTCGCTAAATACGAACTTGATCTTTAAAGAACCTCACCAGTTGACTAAATTCACTTAGTAAGTCCACTTAAACAATATTCGGCAGAGAAGATTTCACTTCAAAGATTTAATTGCAATATATTTGGGTTTACAGACACTGGCCTTATTCGCTAACGAAGCCCGATTTTGTCCCATTTTGGGTGTTTTTCCGGGCACGATCTATCCAAAACGAAGTCGGTGACCCCCCATTTTTTTTACATTTCTGACATAACTAACTCATCATCTTACAGTGGTAAAAGTTTCAGAAAAAAATCAATGTTGAAAAAATTTCGCGCGAACGTCCTTAAGTCATTTTTTGTTATTTTTTCAGCACTCAGGCAGCATTCTACGTCCTCTTCCTAACTGTGTTGTCCTTTGCGCTTATTCATGGCGCAACCCAAGACGATCCAACACAGTACAGTGGCAAAGCCAATGGCCTGCGCTTGTTCTGTGAAGTTCTCTCTATCATTTTTCTTATGTTTTACTTTTTCGAGGAGGTCAACCAAGCAGAACGGTGAGTTTTAAACTTCTTTTGTAGTAATAAATACACAACGGTTCATCTGCTATAAACTAACTGGCAAAAAAAAGAAAATAATAAAATAATATTAATAAGAATAGCCATAATCTGAACTTTGGAACCCTCCAAAACACCTTCCTCCTAGAAACGGCTAGGATTTTGAGATATGCACTGAACATCTAAGGTTGCGGGTTGCAACTTGATACTCAGTTGAACATTACCAGCTTTTTAAAATCAGTTTAGCTGTGAGCTAGATGACAAAGAATAATAATGATAACTTTATTTAAGTGTGAATGGATTTAGCACAAGAGCACTAATTGGGAACACTAACGAAATTAACGCAAATCAAATATTGGTTTTATGACGAGGGGAAAACCGGAGTTACCCGGAGAAAACCTCTCGGTGCAGAGTAGAGAACCAACAAACTCAACCCACATATGACGCCGGATCTGGGAATCGAACCCGGGCCACATTGGTGGGAGCATAGTAAATACATGTAGGCTGGTTATGAAACTCGACAAGTTTCTTTGTTTCATGTTTTTGTTCGCTTTTTTGGCCTTGACCCTGCACAAAACCCGCCAAAAACACGCTTTTTTCGGCAGGATAACCAATCAAAAGCTTCGACTAATTTATTTGAAATTAACCTGCGAACCAAAAACAAAAGATTGTGCAGGGTCACGGTCGGTTCAACATCAAATTGCGACTGTATTGTTCCTGCTTTTGAAATTCCCAGGGTTTCATAACCAGTCCCTAGATTAACTATAGTGGGAGGCGAGTGGTATCACCACTGCGCCACTCCTGATCCCCAAACACAACTTCTGCATTGAATGGTTGTGTGACCACTTCGAGGAAATCTAATAACTACAACCAATGATTTGTTAGCAGAACCCTAAACCGATCATATGGATGACAAAAACTAATCGTAACTTGTCCGCCCGTATTTTCACGCGATTAGCCTCGGTTAGATGTCGAATGCGTTAATTTCAACTGTTATGCTGGGTGGAAGAAGGTTGTTGGCTTTAAACAGGGCGCCTACAAAAACCTGGAATTTGTAACAAAAATTGCCCCAAAAAGCAAAGCAGTGACTGAGACGTCGAAGTACGTAATAAATTTTGTGTAGCCTGAAAACCGAAAGAAAATAAAGAGAAGAAAAACACGAACCGTGAAAGAATCTCCAAATCTAAACAAAGGTCGAATATGAATTTTCCAATTTCCCATGTAAAAGACAAGTTTATAAAAGTAGTTGTTTTAAAGTTGTCTTTCCTTTAGGGAGTGGCATACGTATTTCAAGGATCCATATAACTATTTTGACTGGCTCGGTCTGATCTTGACATTCCTTGTGATTCCTCTTCGGTTTGTGGAAGTCGATTCTCAGTGGAGTGTTGCTGGACTCGGATACTTGTTCAATTTTCTCAGGCTCTTCAAGTTTTCCTGTGTAACAAGGTATTATCTTGCTAATACTAAAAAGTCTTGTTATCTATCTCTTGTCCTTAGTAAACGAGTTGTGTGAATCGCTTAGCTAGATCTCTGGTTTAAAAGACCAGCCCTCCAAACGCGAACTATTGAGAATTAGTAGCAGCCTAATTTTGGACGAATGTCCTCTTCTTTTGTCTGATGTAAAGAAAATAAGAACATAAAGCCTTCTTAAATTCACTTTCACTTTACCTTCAAAGTGAGTAGGCGCAAAGTTTCATTAGTACTAATAACCACAACAAAAGTGTAACAATAGGATTTGCTCTGTAAACGAGGCTGAACTGTTAGACTCGCTTTGAAACAAGGCTTCAGTTTCCGACTCGCCTTAAAAATTAGACTGAGGTGAAGTCTTATAGGGAACCTCCGCTCTTACTACAGAATGAGTTTAAACCGAAGGAAATTGTGTTTACAAACAAATTTGTAATAACAATAGGGCAATCGTAACACTTCACAATTATTCAGGATGGCGGCGCCCGCGAAATTTGAAAACAAAAATAGGCGATTGTAAAACTTATTTATTTCGGATACAAACACTCTCTTAGAAAATATTGTAGAGTGACTTGAAGTGGAGGTTCCCTTTTTAAAATTAACAAAACAGGACCTAACAGGATAGAACTGGATTCAAACTCAGTCATTTTTTCCTTGTAGAACCACTGGTTTGTACTCCAAGACTCTTGCCAAGATCATATACCGGGACATGTCTCGCTTCTGTGTTGTATTTGTCATTGTGTGTCTTGGATTTTGCGGCTCAATGTACATGGCGCTTAAGGCCACAGGATCACAGGAACACTTCAGGTAATTTCATGTAATTTTTTTCGATTTTGAAATGTTTCTGGTGTATATTGTTTCTGAAAATGAACATGGCCTTCTTGACGCACATCCTTCTTGTTGGTGATACTTAGCGATGCCAGCTCAAGCAAGTGAATGCAAAACCATAATAATCTCTGCTTAGTTCACAAAGTGTATCCTAGGATTATAACAGCTATCGTTTCTCTATCATCATCGTCGACGAATAAAACCACTCTGACCAATCACAGGATGCGTTTACTTTGAAACGAGCCAATTGTTTTGGGCACTAATAGCAGATAAACGCGTGGGAACAATAGGCAACTTTCATGATGGCTTCATTGACTACAATTACCAGGATACGGTTTTTTTTCTCATTTAAATTTTGTATTCCCATTGTATTCCGATTCCCAAATCTCTAATTAGCATGAGACAAGCGAAACCTGAAGGAGTCTGGTACTTGTAGTCAAGTGGCGTCATCATGCAAATGTCCTATTGGTTTCGGTTTCGCTTTTGATTGGACGAGAAAGACAGAACCTTATCCATTCAATCGCCAGATCAGAATTTGAACTGGAAAGCGAGCTTTTGCACAATTCTGAATTAATAGGTACAACTGACAATTTGAAGGTTCTCCGCGAAATTGGGCGATTTTACACGTCGATTTTTTTAATCGAAAAATACTGAAAGCCGTTTTTGTTTCAGTTTTGCTCTTCTATTCCCTAAGCGCACGTGTGCTAGATTACTGGCACTCCACAGAGTACACTTTGGGATAAAATTGTACTCGTCCGACCAGACTCAAGTAATTTTGTTCGGTGTATTATAATACAATAAAAGGCTCTTTGCTTGTATCGTGGTTTTTTTACACCATCCTTTTAAACGTGCGCTCAGCTTTTACTTTTTGTCCTTATGCTTTCTAATTTCGTTTTGGTCTTTTTTGGTTTTAAGCAATTACGCCTGGTTGATGTTGGCAGCGGTTCGAGCTCTTGCTGAGCAACAGCCTGTTGAAGAAGACTATTCCAAATTCAGGTGAAGACCCGGGTGTTACTTAGCCTCCCACGCAAACGTTCTTATGGGTTCGTCACGCAATCATTCCTCCCCCACGAACGACGTTCGTGGGGGAGGAATGATTGCGTGACGAACCCGTAAGAACGTTTGCGTGGGAGGCTAGGTGTTACTAGGAAGCTAAGTAACGACTATGCGATCGAAAAGACCCCAAAATGTGTTTAAGTGACAAAAAGACTAAGGGCGCTACCCTAGTGTCAGGGGTCATGTCAGTCCGCCATGGACGGTGCAACACACTGAAAAATCTCGCGTGAAACACTGGCGGGTATTGGCGCTTAGTTTTGTCACAGCCGTATAATCATGAGGCATATAATCACCCACCCTCCCCCTCCCACACCGCTTGATATCGAAGATATAGAATGCAGAATTGAAGTTGACTACCTGATTTACTGTCCAAAAGTGATCTCCATATTGTACCCGTGTTGAAGTCAAAATAGAAAATCGAAGATAAATATCAAAACTGTCCAGATGAAGTGTCGAACAAAATAACTGATATATAAGAAGTGTTTTCACGACATTTGAGTCTGCAGCCAGAATGGTGACCCGCCCTCCCCTTTGGAAGAGTGGTGTTTGAAGTTAAACCATAAAAAAATATTTCTCCTAGTTTCAGCTTGTCCCAATCCAGAACGACTCCTCATTCCTGATTATCTCTACGTTAAGGTTACACCGGGATGAATTTTAAACTGCTATAATGTAGAAAAAGTTATTTTGTTTCTCATCAGGTGGCTTGCCATTCTTATTCTTCTGTCCTACATGGTGATGGTGATTGTGATTCTATTGAATATCCTTATCGCCCAGATGAGTTACACTTACAGCGAGGCCAAGAGAACAGCCAAGCTACAATATGCCATCGACACCATGCGGATAGCTACTCGCTTGGAATACAGTAGATTTGTTAGATGGGCAAGTACCAACTGCTCAGTTGCTTTCATTTGAATGGCAGCACTTTAAAGATTTTATCCACAGGATCGTGATGCAGAACCATCTTGAACAGCACAATAAACAGCGCCACCGGAAAGTATAGCTCAGTACCTTGGAGTGGTCACAGTCTAAGATTCCATTCACGAACAAAACAAATCTGGAACCACTTTGTACTGCACAATAAACTACATCACAAGAAAGTACTGCTTAGAAGCTTTCATGTGAATGATTCTGAATAATTAGACACTCGAGGCGAGGAGATCATCCACAGACTCGAATATTCGAACCACCTTGTTAAGCATAGTAACCAGGACCAAAGAAAAGTCTAGTTAACTCGTCAGTGTTTTTCTTTGTGATATGACAAGGTGGTGATAAGATTTTTGTTTTGTTTCAGAACTTAAGGGTGAATAGTTATAAAGATGGCGACTGGATCAGTGAAAAGGAATTAGCAAAGGGTGAATATTGACTTTTAATTCCGAATACGAAAGCAACATTCTGTCCTGCGTTGTGTCAGTGATGAACCTTCCTCCTATAGACCGGGTGCCTATTCTAATAGAATGGATTAATTGGAGAACATTTTTGCGTGCGCAAATGTTTCCCCGGTAGTTTTGCCGTTTCGCATAGCCGGTAAATGTTGTTGTGAATTCTTGCTTCTCCGACGCAAAATTCTTTCCAAATCAAAACAATGTTTCCTCATTTAGCCACCTTGGGAAGAAAAATTCCGTGATAGTCTTACCTAGTTCATTAAGCTTTTATTGTTTTGTCTTTTAGTATCACTGCCGTATTTTTGTGCCCATCCCCTCCCCTCACTCCTACCCTCCCCGGTCTTGTAAGCAACTGAAAGTGCGCGTTCTTTCCAGTCAGCGCGCGCTAATAACTTCAAATTCAAATTTTCATTGTGTCACGCGCACAATTTACAGTTGCTTTTTATCCACTGATGAAGAGGCAGCAGCCTCGAAACGTATGGCAATTTACATATTTTGCGCGCAATAACGAACAATTTTGACTTGTGGTAGTAGTAGACTGACAATTAGACTTGAATGACAGACGTCTTGGTAAAATACCTGGAATTTTTCCCACATTTCAAGACTAAAATTTGTACACGCTCATCTTACACACACAATCTTTGATTATTGGCGATTTTGTCTTAGAAATGCTGGAGTATAGCGACGACAGCCATCCGTGGGAAACTATGGAAGAAAAGTTGACAAACATCAGGTTCGTAACGATATCATTTGCAGGTTGAGAGCGGGCGAGGTTTGCTGTAGATTCTATTAAATGGTCGCCCCTTATTTGAATGGTCCAACATTAGGATCTCACTCTTGAAATTCAAAGACAGCTGTCACGTATAGACTGCTCAGCAACAACCCCAAAAATGAGAACCATTTTGAACTGAGATCATCAGTTGTGAGACTACGAACAATCCTCCCCCCAAGTATCTGTCACTAATTATTTGAATCGTAAAACTTGTTACTGAAATTACTAGGTTTTTATTCTATTCGTTTTAGGAGCCTTATGAGAAAAGTTGTGAAAAGAGAGAAGGAAACAGACCCATTGGAGAGTATTGATGACAAGTTGGCCGATATAACGTGAGTAAATAGAGTAAAATATTTATAGCGGTTTCCATTCAACACAAACCAAAGTATTTACTTTGACCAATCGGACGGCAACCGGAAGTGACCTGTTTTCTCTTTTAACTTCTCTTCACACAGCTACATTTACATTATCAAGTATCTTTACTCCATTAGAGATGATTAGTATAAAAATCTGGGAGACAACGCTGTCCTGGCACGCGAAATGTTCTTTTCCGGTTGCCGTCCGCGTCTCAAAAACGCGCGTGCTTAAGCTCCCTAATTACAACAGCAGAGCGGGAAAGCGTATTCGAGAAAGGCACCTCTGGTTGGCTGTAAATTTGGGCGAGCCTTTAGGCGAGTCCAGTTTGAGAACTTGAAAAAATCAGGAGGAGCTAAAAGTTGCAAGTAGTGCGAGAATAAGGTGTGGTTTCAGCTATGAAAAACGTTCATCCATTTGTTTTATATTTTGCGCGTCGTTTTAATTTAAAATAGCAAAACTGCTCCGTGTGGTTGCCATAGTAGCTTACTTGGGATTCTACAAAGTTCACATTTGGGATAAATTGTACTTTCTTGAGTTTATTATAAGTCGGGAATCAATTTTCAAGCGTTATAGATGAAACATCAAAGTAATTTTGTGTCTGCTCTCGTTTGAAAATTGCGCTTTTCGCTCAGTTTATTCTGCTATTAACTTGGTAAAAGAACACACAACACCCCGCTCAAACACACAGCAAGATGTCTACTATTTGTTGTTGTTTCATAGGAAAATCGTTGAGAAGATTCCACTTCCACCAGGAACCCATGACATGTGAGCCAGCGATGTGCTTTGCGGTGACTTTTACAAAAGTTGCCCCAAGCTAAAGCAAACAATATCAAGCCCAGTCCTCGAAATCGAGTTGCCCGAAAAAGGAAAGGAAAGGAACTTTATTTAAGTGACTAGTCTTTGGGGACACTGTAAACTGAAATTAACAGTCGACACAAATCAAGTCAAATGTTGGTTTTTGAGGAGAGGGGAAACCGGAGACCCGGAGAAAACCTCTCGTTGCAGAGTAGAGAACGAACAAACTCAACCCACATATGACGCCGAGTCTGGGAATCGAACCCGGACCACATTGGTGGGAGGCGAGTGCTCTCACCACTGCGCCATCCCTGCATCCCAAATCATGGAATCATATCATTTTGAGTGACATAGTCCCTTTAAAAAAGAAACGAGTGAGTTTCGCTAAAGAGCGTGTTTTGTTATCTTTGAACTGAATTTAATTTATTACCAAAGCTTAAAAAAGTAAAAGACCTCAAAACGGGACACGACATTCAAAAATAATTCAACGTGTGAACGTTGGCCATTGCTGGCATGACGTCTGGGTGACCCCTCAAATGGTCTACATCACCCCCCCCCCCTCCCTCTCCCCCACTTAAAAAAAATTCTGGAACGCTGCAGTTCAATACCACCCAACTCAGTGCCTTCTGTTTTTGTGTAACACGTATCACAGGCAACCCAGTTTACGCTCACAGAGCGTCTAGTTCCGAAATAGACCAAACTGCTGTTGGTTGGCTCATTAACCGAGTTGTATGGTTAAAATGTTCAGAGGTCATTTTCTCCACTTTAAAACGAGCGTTTTTATTTGTAACTCTCAGAATATATTTAATATGTTGCATTCTTGGAAATCTATATGTTTTGGTCAACGGAAATACTCCTTTCGTTTGATCCAAAACCTTTCTTTGACCTTTTCTCTTCTTTTCAGTCAATGTCATCCCAAACAGTCCTTCTCAGGACTACACTCACCCGAACGATCATATTGTACTTAATTTAAGGTTATTCCTCAGAAGAAAACAAAAGCTGTTGAACGATTTTCTTGAAACTTTCCATGAATGTTCCCTACTAATCCCTGTTTTGAGAACTACAATAAAAAACGATGTCACCGTGCTTGCTTAAGGACGTTCTAATCTCGACCCCAGAGCTCTTCTCTTGACTAAGGGAGAGAAGAGCTCTGAGGAACCCTGAAACAAAGTGTCTTCTCGCTGGTTTTCGTGAAGAACAATCAAAAGCGTCTCTAATTGGTGCATTCATGTTAGCACGAGGAGTGAGCAGGCGCCGTAAGGTTCAAATAGCAAATATTGGCGCATGTTCTCTTACATAGGGTCGATCCAAGGCTCTGGTGACGAGAATGAAGGACGTTCGCGCTAATTGTTTTTGCGCAACGTTACTGCGCAGGTAACGCGACTGTAATATGTCACGCATTACTTCGAGCGGTTTTAAAACATTTGCAAAAACCATGGACGATAAGTCTTGCACAGCGTTGGATCAGAGAAGATCGTGATCAGTCAAAATTGATTTAAAAGTATTATGAAAGTCATGTTGTTTTATCAGTCGTGCACTAGTCTACTTGACTTTCATAAGTATTTTTCGAGCATTAGTGAAAATAACATGGTGACAAAAACGCCGGGAAAAAAATTCCAGGCCGGCAAAAGAATGGCACATTTATTTTCGAATCATCATGAAACGTTAAAGAGAAGTGAGCGGGAGGGTGAAAAAACTCTGGAAAAGGTAGCTGATCGAGTAGTGGCTGAAAGTTTGGAAAACTTGAGTTCGAACCGTTGCGTAAATTTAATTGGTCTGTTTCTTAAAATATTTTTATTACCCTACGAACTTCAGTTCAAAATGAATGCATGTTTATTTCACATCTTTTCCTTTACTTTCGTGAAAATAGAGCAGAATTGTATTTTCGTCCTCGCCCGCTTGAATAGTGCGGACCGTCGTGGAAACAGCCAGCGAAGATGAGCATGACGGCAATAGAGAGATATTATAAAAAACACTAACCAAACGAACATGACGTCTGCTTGAAACTTTGTTGCTATGCTCGAGAAAGTTTTTTATTTTTAAAATAAAAGCCTTTCATCCCTTCAACGATCGATCCTGTCTTGGGTTCCAGTCCTTCCCCGACAAGTCACGCAAAAACTTCGAAGAGCTTTGCAACATCACATCGATTTTACTCGTTTAGATCATCGGTGACCCCTATTTTTTTAATCATGAATCACTTACTTTACTTAGTATCTACAAAATATGATAAAATGAAAAAATTCCCATCGTAAAAAGTATCTTTTTTTAAAATTTTCTTTTCTCGTGCCATAGAATTCCGGAAGTGGTTACAACGGGTAGAGGTTACGAAAACGCTCGTCGAGAATGAACGAGATCATCCCTAGCGGCATGTAATTATCTAAAAATCCCACTCCTAAAAACCAATGCACGGAAACCTTCACTCTAACAGTTTATTTTTATGATATTCGATGGATGAGCAGATGAGACTACATCTCGTTATTATGACCGATTAACCGAAATTTAGGCATTTTCCACTGCCATTTTCTCTGAAACAAAGTCGGTGACCCCCAATTTCCGCGCGCTTATTCGCAAAGAATTATGGGTCATTCACAACTTCTCTCACGTGTTTTGAGAACTGTTTGATCGACTTACGCCATATATTTACAATGTTACAAATTTGATCAATTTATAAATATTGACACACCATATGCACAGTACAGGATGCGCAGTGCAATACCGAGGAATCGCTTTAATTATAATATGACCCCCGGGTTCAAACCATTACAGCAATAAACTTTGCTACTGTAATAACAGTGTTGTGTGCTGGTGCCCTCAAAGGACTGGATGCAACAATGCAGGATTGCTCAGGAGCGCACCATCAGCAAAATAGTATATACAGTAAAAGGTGAAATAGTCACTACAAGTCAAAATCCCTTCTGTTTGTCGTCGGTGATTCATGATTAGAGAGCTTAAGCACGAGACGTTTTTGTCAACACGGACGCCAAGTAGCCGAGGTGAAACTGGGTCGAGACCGGCGTCTGTGACTTGACTTGTTTGTGTTAAGCATGTCGCGTCAGTGATTTTACGGCATCGCTAGTTAATTGTACAGCAGTTTTGATTCTTTGTCTTCTTTCTTAATACTTAATCATGACCTCTTTAAGAAAGACAAGAGATATGCTTTTTCAGAGCTACAATCAAAGATTGATTTCAGAGGATGAACTTATTGTTTTATTGGAAGAGAGCACGGCTTGAAATTCTCAATCCAGTTTCGATCGATAATCCTGAAATGATTCTGAATGTAAAGCAAAGTTCAGATCTGCCAGTGTTAACTAATTTGTCCAATCCATTTGGTACATTTCTGTAAAGGAAAGCAAATGACAAATACAATTGAATCCTTGCAAAAAAAGAAATTAAATTTGACGGTCATTAAAATTTTTCAAAATTTAGCATGGTCTTTGTGGAAACGTTGTCTTAGCATTGCCAGCGCATTAAAATTCAAGACCACAGATAAAAAAACACAAATACATACAAAAAGATATATCAAGGAAAAGAAATGTTTTTCAAAAGAGACTTACTCGAGGTTTTTTGGCAAGAATGAGTCTCGGCGTCTGCAGCGCTGTTGTTCATCAGCCGGTAGAACTGACAAAGAAGAGTTTCTTTCATAAATAATAGGAATTAGAAAGTTGATTGTCCAGCATTTGCAGGAAAAGAACAAAAATCAACCAAAAAAGCAGAGTTATTTCACCTAAAATGAACTTACCTTTTCGCGTTTTTGTTTTTCACCACAGACGCCAAATAGGCAGCTTTGAGGTTTGTGACTTGACGTCTGTGACGTGTGACGTCAATTTCTTTGCAAAATCACTTCCGGTCGCCGTCCGTGTTGACAAAAACGTCGCGTGCTTAAGCTCTCTATTAAATATGCCGGGACTGAGCGAGCCAATCCAAGACTATTGCTAGTATTTCTGTCTTGATGGAAATGCCGCGGGGAGGCAGCAAGGTGGGAAGCACACACACCGAAAACGATGACTTGTGAGCCCGCGCAGCAAGATGCGGTGCGTTTTACAGAATTTGTCCAGTGCCTGTCTGAACTGTCGAAGTCTCCAAAGTAAATACTACGACTAGTTTAGCGAAAACCCTGACTGCTCACGATTAGTTATGCGAGTGGAACGATCTCAGGTAATAGCGTTGCTCTTGACAAATTAAACCATCTTTATTTTGAAACAGAATAACAGAAACGGCCCAACTGCAGGCTTTTCCTAACCTCTTGTTTGTTTCTAAATACTTTGTAATAAAAAATATATTGACACAAAATTGTTGATATTTTGTATCAAAATTATACAGTCTTGGCAAATTTACAGCGAGTACCGTAGTTGGGATCATTTTGGTTTGAGGAGCGGCACGCTATGGAGAAGACGTGAAAAATACTGAGATCTTGAGGAAGTCAGAAAACTCGCTCGATACAAATTGTGCTATCTTGTGCTCACCAGAACTGAATATTCAACTGAAATCAATTTTCGCCCTCATCAAATTTCGAATTGATCCTATCTGTTGTCAGTCACTGCCTATCCACAGCGAAGTTCCCGAGGTTGGGGTTCGCTCAACTGAGTCCTGCTCTTTTCCGATTCTTTTCGCACCACCTTTCTCATCAAATCCCTACAAATGAATAAAAAACCAAAAGGGAATTAGTGAATAATAAAAGATTTCGGTAGGTTTTATTGGTTGGTAATTATTATCAAACGCTGTTGAAAGAAATACATATTTTCTTTCCATTTGGTACTCAATGAATAGAAGATGTTCTCGAGAAAATGTGAGGTCAAGATATGTAATGTTTTAATTCTGGTAGCCCTTTAACAAAAACTCGTCACTGATTACACCGGCGACCCAAACACATAATTCGAATGCTCAGTCAACGTAACGATTTGTAGGGTTTATGTGGGAAACATGAAATGCCGAGAAAATCGGCTAATCCTAGTTTACAATGACGAAAATACATAAAACTTTGATATTTTTCCTCCCTGTGTGTCCTTCTGTCAATTTGAGGGGTTCTGGGCAAGTTTTGAAATTTGCTCCTACCCTTCATCACTATGCCTTCATTAAAAGAAGGCACGGCTGGAAACTCGGAACCTCTGAAACCAGTGATCACTCCGCGAAGAGACCTCTGATGGATTCGGCCTTTTGTTCACTCTCATGTGAATATCGATAACAAACGATAGCTCGTAACCGGTCAAGGTGTTAAAAACACTAAATGACCGGCAGTCAAAACTGTTAAGTTGCAATAACAAAGATTGATTAAAAGCGAAGTTAATAACAACAATAATGACAAGTTGGTCCGTTTCTCTGCAAACCTGCGTGCAATGTTCTGAACGGGATCAACACATCACATTGTCAACAATCCAAAGCTATTATCTGTTAGGAATAGACCGGTTTTACATGGCCGGTTTTTCCGTTGAGGACGACTCGTTAAGTTTGGTTCTTTTCAGCTTCGATAACATGAAAGAACAGCAAGGAGCAAGTAATTTTTCTCTGGGAACACTCTCGATAGTAATGTTTGATCTTGGATCCCTACCCCTTGAGAGGAGTGAAATTGTAACCAGGCCAACGGTCGTATCAGGTCCGAATTCAAAATGCCTTTTAAGATGGAGAAAGTGGTGGGTTCTTAGCGAAGACTGGCTTGTTCTCTAAGCGCGTTGAGATTGTTTTCGGACTCTGGGCCTTTATGATATATCGTTTGTTATCGATCTTCACGTGAGAGTGGACAATAGGCCAAATCCAGCAGATTTTTGGGATTAAATTGTCCTTGATCACGGAGTGTTCACTGGTTTCAGAGGTTCCGAGTTTCCAGCCTTGTCTTCTTTTAATGAAGGATGGAAGCCAATTTCAAAACTAGCCCAGAACGCCTCAAATCGACACAAGGACACAAAGGGAAGAAAAGGAAGTTTTCTTTATTCATTTCCGTCGTTGTAAACTAGGATTAGTCCATTTTTTTCGGCATTTCATGTTTCCCATAGAAACCCTACAAATCGTTACACTAACTGAGCATTCGAATTGGGTCGCCTGCCATACCCGATCAATGTCAGTTTCTCCTCCATCGATTCCCACTGGTTCTGCTCGTCACTGTACTCCAGAATCTCTAAACAAAAGAAAAGTGACAATCGGTTATTACTTCCTATAATTCTTGCATTGAGTTCTTCAGTTTCTCAATGCTCCTTATGTTTGCATGGTTCTGCGAAATTTAACGAAAATGGGAAGACTACTAAGTCCTCTGGAAAAAAAAAAGAAAACAAGGTCACACGATAGAAATTCTTCAGGCTCGGCTGCATAA
>OX421457.1:920000-942500 GCA_949126865.1 Montipora capitata | reverse complement strand
ACTTACTAAACTTGCAAATCTGCTGTACTCAATACGCGTGACTATCACAATTCTGTCGATGGCAAATTGAAGTTTCGCGTTACTCTTGGCTTCATCGTACGTGTAGCTAAGCTGAGCGATTAGCACATTTAACAGGATAACAATCACCATGGCCATGTAGGATAAAAGGATCAGGATCGCCAACCAACTGTATCAGAAGACAAAACTCTTCAAGACAGGACAAGAAATGTTAAGCTCCAGGAAAGGGAAAGAGGGGTTGGTGCTACTCATGCGAATTGATTTACGAGAATGCAACTTTTGATGGTTGAAATGGGGCAATGTGCCCGTGAAAAAAAAAGATACGCTAGTTGAATGGAAAAGAAAGAAAAGACAACAGAAAGGAATCCAGGCAGCTGCTAAGCAACCAGCATACCATCTTTCTAACTAGTACATTAAAACCATAATTTTATTGTATCGTCACTTAGGATCAAATTTTGTTGTCGATATCACTCACCAGTGGTGGATGAGATATACAGTGAAAACTTAAGGAGACCATACTAACTGACGCTAAATGAAAGCAAGGCAATGAAAATTTCTGGGTTTATTAACTAGTCAGATATCACTGTGTTTTATTACTTATTACTTTATTACTTTCATTACTTATCAGCCACTCACTATATACTGTACAAGATTTTAAATGACTTAAATCGCTACTTTTGAAGCCTTTCTATGTTTGGAACATGCGAATGACACAACTATAAATAAGATTCAGCATATTTATCACCGCTATGCGTTTGCTGTAGTTATTGATCGAGTTAAAATGGCTGAAAAACAAGAACGGCTGCCCTTCCCAGAGATCAAGAATTTTGGAAAACTGAGAAAATCTGGAAACGATATTTATGCGCCTCCTTGTAATATCCAGAAGCCACCGGGAGAAAAAGTTATCTGAATACTAAAGGCCTAGCCAAACGCACGCAACATTTCAACGCAACATCTTGCAACATTGTTGGGCACAACATGTTGCATACGTTTGGCCACCCTGTTGCGATATGTTGCAACATGTTGGATCAAATTTGAAAACGGTCAAATTTTTCCAGCAACATTTTGGATGATGCATGATGTTGTACTCGTTGGGCCATATTCACGCAACATTGTTGCACTAAGGCATGCGCGCTAGGTCCACTTTGTTGCGCGTCTGGGGCTCCGGCACATAAACATCGACATGTTGCGTTGAAAATGTTGAAAATGGTGCGTGCGTCTGGCTGGCCCGTTCAACACATGTCGCAAGATGTTGCGTTGAAATGAAATGTTGCGAGCCTTAAAGATGCATGAGCGACAACTGTTTTCATATTTTTCCATGCAGCTTATTGGTTCTATAGACCAAACAGAAAACTTATGCCCCCTTGACTTTTGATACATGCTACATACTTGAATTTCGAATAGTCTTCCATGACGGGTTGTTGCTCTACAAGAGCTCTAACAGCAGCCAACATTAACCATGCATAATTCCTTCAATGAGAAGAAACAATCAAATTAACCCAAATGAGGACAAAGACAGGTACTGCCAACAATAGAAATGGAATACAAGGACAAAATTGAGAGTATCTAGTTTTAAACCAGTCGCGTGCACAGTAATTCGACTACTACTCCTTTGCTTAATTTGACGTACGCCGCAACCCACTGCATTTGGTATATGCACTGTGACTCCATGCTGTCCAGTTTTTAAAATAATGCGACAAAAAAAACTCCGAGGGCTACCAAAATTGTGCGAAGTGTTAAGCCGAGTCCAATTTGACAGTCAACGGAATTTTTGGAGTCCATCTTTTTTTCAAATTGGACGAGTATGGTGTCCTGCTACTTGTTAATTATATAGCTGCCCCTAAACCCACAAGTCAAGAAGGTCCGTCATCAAAATCAAGCTTTGCACTGCCAGCGAATTTAATGCTGCTGATTGGCTACTAGTCGGATCCCTTTTATTCCTTAGCATCTGATTGCCGGGTTACAAGAACGTATGCAGGTATTTCTTGTTAATTGGACTTCAACTTGAGAAAACTCGGACAACGTTAACTGACCCAAAATTAAGGAATAATCCATTCATTTGGAAATACTAGATTTAGAAGCGACTTCAAAATAACTGTCCAAAGCACGCGAACGATAATCTTCGGGGAACTATGTGTTTGGGAGTGTCAAACTGTTCTATTCCTAAGAATTTCGGTTCTTCGTTGCCAGACAGCTACAGATTTCTTTACTAAAACATCACCAAAAAGGTTTGCAACCAAGGAAAAGAAGTCCCTTACGTTTTCGGAAGGGATGTCTTTCCAATTTATGGCACTTCAAAAGATCACCGAGCAGTTTCGGATGAGTAAATGGTTGGGTTGGAAGTTCTTAGAAGGTAACGTTCAACTAGAAATTTCTGAAATGAAGACATCATTCCCCAACATTATCGGACACTAACTTTCAGCTCAGATATCCGAACCGATCAAATTCTTTTACGTGACAAAAACATCTCTTTAGACACTCAGACAGTCTTCATACATAGCAAGGAGCCTAGAAATGTCTCTCAAAGGCTTTTGGCTTAATTTGCTCGTTGGGTGCTCTTGACCAGTAAGATTTAAAAAAAAAAAACAGCGTAAGCGACAGTTTTGACTTTATGTGGGGTAGGCATAGGGAGAAGAAATGAAAGCCTAAGAAGTGCCATAAAAATTTCACTTGGGGGTTTAAAATTTCCAACCAGCCTTCCCCCCCAGTCACACCTTAAAAACTTAACGAGAGGTACCTGGGTACTACCTATGGCGCCAGGGAACGTTCTTGGGCATGGTACATGAGCCCGGGTCTATGAACTTAGATCTGGTAAAAAGAATGGTAATTACACTCGCCGAGCTATAATTTGAAAGCTCGACTAGTTGACTTCAAAGATCGTCTCGTCGAGAGGCGATAAAGACTCGTTGCGATAGTTTTTCTTCCACTCGTCGTGACGTGTCCAGGCTCTGAGACTTGTCATGAGTTGATTAAAGGGGCTAGGTCACGCAAATTTAGGCAATTTCAGCACTGATCGAATGGTCATAGAATTAACTAAAATATCAAAATAACTGTTCAAAACTATAGAAGAACTCTAACAAAACACAGGGAAGCCAAGAAGGGACATGGATGGACAAAACTGGAGAGGATTGAAATGGATTGAATTTGGGTAAATTTGAAAAACGTCGGCCCACCTTTTTTCAAATTTATATCAGTCTATATCAAAATGTCATTTACAAAGCTGGAAAATCATTCTCAGTTGTTATGTGGCCGTGATTTTGCAAATGAAAGACTCCTGCTCTGCCAATTTGACGTTTAGAGCTCATTAATAACAAAATTAAATAAAATTACCTAAAATAGCGTGACCTAGCCCCTTTAAGGCCGTTGGAGTTGATTCAGCGAATGGAAAATAGTCGGAAGAAAAAAAAAACAGTCTAGTGCAGGTCATGACAAGTCCATCGCGGAAGTTGACGAAATAAACTCATCTCTCGGTTCGACGTTTTGAAAGATCAATTATGTCCAGGATATTACATCATACTTACATGAATAGATCCTGTTTGCGCGTGGCCTTGAGAGCGATAAATAAGGCACCACAAAATCCAAGAAAAATGATGACGAACACCACGCTAAAGCGACTCATGTCCCGGTAAATCACTTTGGCGAGCGTTTTGGTGTACAAGCCAGTGGTACTGAAAGAAAACAATACTCTTTTTATCCTCTACTGGTTAGGTTCAAACGACTGCTACTAAGCAGCAATTCCGTGTGGTGCTGTTTATTAAGTTGTGGGCGAAATCCTTAACCATTTGAACAAAAGCTACTGAACAGTAGTATTGTGGCTCTTTATCGCGATCGTGTTCAAGATTATTCTAACTTTTGATTTTGTTGATGAAATACTAGAACAAACGCGACAAAGCGGTGTTTTCTTGACATGCAATTTGGGGTATTACAATTTTTTTAAGCAATACCTTGAAAGACAGGAGAACTTGAAGAGCCTGAGAAAATTGAACAAGTATCCGAGTCCAGCCACACTCCACTGACATTTGATTTTAGAAAATCGAAGAGGAATCACAAGGAATGGTAAAATCAGACCGAGCCAGTCAAAATAGTTGTACGGGTCCTTGAAATATGTCTGCCATTCACTATAAAAATAACACGTTTGAAAAACGGGAACGGCTCATTAGAGAAACTTAATTCAGAACAATATGGTGGCCAATTCCTTCCCTTTCAACTAACACATTAGGTTGTACGCCCGCAAATAGTGTAACTTCCCTTTGAAGTGACTGAACACAGTTTTTAAGCACTTGTACTCCATTATTGCCATATTTATGCAGTTTTTGCCTGTAAGCTCAAACTTGGTCACTGATAAGTGCTATCACGAAAGGTTATATTTTTGCAGGCTGTTACCATTGTAACGCATCTAGATTAAAACAAGGCCTAAAGGATGCTTATTTCTTATTTATGCAAAATTCACTAAGTTTTTTTGCAGCATTTTCCTACTTAAAATAATATAAATAAAGTACGTTTAACAGCCGTTATCATAGAATTTCAACAGACGCATTTTTCATAATTCGCCGATAAACTTTTTTTTTTTAGTTTTCCCAAATTTTTGTCTGTCAAATTTTTGAGGGTTTTTTTATTTCTATTTTTTTTTTTTTTTTACGGATGACTCATTTGTAGTTGGAGCTATTTTAATTCCCTATTTCTGCAAAATCTAATGACGGCCGGGTTTGAGCAAAATTTGGTAAAACAGCCAACAGCTATTGGCCTAAAATTTTGAGCGAGTGCGTATACACAGAATTTCGATGGGGCTTCTCTGAAAGATTTTCACTTCTAAAGCACCATGACGTTTAGGCAATGGAAGCGAATTTACACCACATTTCCACGGAAGACCATCGTGAGAAGGAGAAAAGACATTTTTGCCATAGTCCCCATATTTGTTTTCAAAATCGGTGCCGGCCTTTAAAGAATACCGCTGATCGCCAAAAAACTGTGCTCACCCAGAGGTCAATCAGATTTCAGATTACAAGATACTGCTAAATCACACCGGAATATGCGATTGAAGCGCATCGTACCAGGGTGCTAAGTTTCTGGACGTCTACGACGTACCTCCGGTGTCCGGGTGGTTTTCAAACCCAAGAAACTCCGTAATTTTACCATTTACGTTGTTTAACTTGCAAACCGATACAACCCTTTAAACTCACCGTTCTACTTGGCCGATCTCCTTAAAAAAGTAAAATACGAGGAAAACCATGGAAATAATTTCACAGATTAATCGCAGGATATTGGCTTTGCCACTGTACTGTGTTGGATCATCTTGAATTGAGCCATAAATAAGTGCATATGACAACACAGTTAAAAAAACAACGTACAACGATGCTTGAACGCTACAACGAAAAAAAAATGGGAAATGGTAAGGCCTAGAACAGATAACAAAAGAGGGAGACAAATCGAACAAGCCACGAAATCTGGGAAATGCTCTTTGCGAGGGTTGCCTGCTAACCTCAGAGTCGACGCTGATGTGACCAGTTCTAATAAAGTTCTCTCTTTTCTTCTTGAAGGCGTTATCAATGGGAAATTGCTTAGGCCATCAAACCAGCCACACTTTATGCTATAAATAACCGTAACTGAAGTCCAAAATAAACGCTAATGTGCTATTATTGTTAAGAAAGGAGAAAGGGAGCAACCATGTGTATCTATCGTAGCAACGCAACTTCGCTAACATGCAACAGCTCTAGAGAGGTGGAAATCGACTTGCCGACAGAATGGGAAATACTCACCAAAACCACCAATGACCAAAATTGTTCCACTTCCTCATGACCAGCATTCGGACCACAGGGTGCTGAATCGCTTCCTAGACAACGAAAGATCTAGTTTAAATGTTTAGTCAAAACGCCAACCAATGAAGGTCAACAGAGAATTGTATAGATTTGACCATAATTTGTACTAACTTCTTACTAACCGAGCGCGAGGGCCGTACTGGGGAATATTGGCCCGAGGTCGTGGCGGTACGGACCGAGCGCAGCGAGGTCCGTACAAAAACGACCGAGGGCCAATATTCCCCAGTACGGCTCGAGCTACAATTGTAGCTCGGTTAGTAAGTAGTTTATTATATGGCTTTTTAATTAACTTTTCCTTTGTTTTTGCAAGCCCGTAATCGGCCCGTGGGCATTACGGGAGAATAATGCCCTACAATTCAGTCACAATTAACCAATCAGAGTGCGCGTTATATCGGCTACAAACACAAGCCATATAATAAAAGGTTAATACCAAGGCATATCTTTAACGGCAAAAGATAGAGGTAAAATATGCAACTTAACCTGACTTCACTAATTAAAGTACGTTTGATTCACATCTACAGCATATAACAAGCCTATTTTAACTGAAATGTTTTTCTCAAGAGCAAACGCAACAAGTCAACTTATGATAGAGCGAGTTTCAACTGAGTGTCGTAAAACCAAAACCAAAGTAATTACTTTGGCCAATCAAAAAGGACTGAGACAATCCGGCAAACCAATCAAAACTCGAAGTAATTACACGTAGCCGACACAAACCGCGGGAAAATGTGTACGCGTGAACTACGATTGGTTTTGGTTTCACTTCTGATTGGTTGCATGAAAAAATGGCGCGAGAACTTTGAACCAATCACTGAAAGGCCGTTTACACGACAGAAAAATTTGGGTCCGGACCCGTCAAAAAAGTGGTACGGACCCATAACGTTTGCAAAGAAATGCTGGAGTTTCTACAGGGCCATAGGCGCCTATGGTCCTGTAGAAACTCCAGTATTCCTTTGCAAAAGTTATGGGTCCGTACCTCTTTTGGTTGGGCACTTAAAGTCAAGACACTGATCTATAGTCACACCCAAATTTCGGGCGGAAGATTTGGGTTGAATCTTCTCATCACCCACTTGAATAAACTCTAGAGAAGGCCTGGATCGAAATTTTGAGCTGATGAAAACAAGTTCAGTTTTATCCTGATTGAGTTTAAGACCATTATTCACTATCCAGCAGTCAATATCATTTACACAGCCGCAATCATATCAGTTAAAGGTGAATCAAACCAGTTACAACACCTTCAAGAAACATCACTTTTAGGATAGACCTTAAAACACGCTCACAAAACAGCTATGTCATAGTAGTAGGCCTCTGTCGGTCGGTGTCGACCATGGATGATGATGCGGTAGGTCCACGGCTGGGTTGTCTCCAGGTGTGCACGCCTTCCGTCTGGCTCTCTTGTCCTCTGCCAGGTTCTGGATCTTCTCTTCGCCCATCTTCAACTGTTCAAGTTCTTCAGCACACTGCGCCATCTTCTGCGGTCAGCTGCCGTGCACTAACAGCCCTCAGTGTTGATGTCCAGAGCTCTCGAATAGCGCTTGCAGACATTTTGTCTGCAAGCTATGTTATAGTACCATAAGAAACCATTATTGCTAAACAAAATGCCCCCAATATTCTGACATTATACATACCGTAGTTAGAGGAGAGAGCCATCTAAATATTGTCTTTAACTGCCTATTTCTCAAAAAGGAACACAGTATTAAGAGATTTTGTGTATAACCTCACTAGAAAACGTGGCGATAAAATATTAAACACGGAAAAACCGGTAAAAAAAAGTTTAAAATGTGATGTTTCGATTTAACTTAAGTCATTATCAAGCAATGAAAACAAAAATGAACTCGAATGTATAATGAAAATAAAGCATGAAGTTACGCTGTTTACCCTGCAGACGCAATCAAGTAAAAAGCTTAGCTCGAATGGAGTCCTCTTGAGTATTGAGTGAAGGCTTAAGCTCCTTAATGAAAAACATTTCATACAGAAGACAATCAAACTTAGCTTGGCATTTCTTAAGAACAGAGAAATGACTGCTTAAACTAGAGGTGTCAATATCACCATGGATATTAAACCTATGTTCCTGAATGCGTTGATGCAAGTGCCCTGTAGTAAAACTTACATAATCAACATCACACTGATCACATTTAAAATGACACACAACGCATTGATTGTTAACTAAATCAGGCTTCTTCTCCTTTGGCCTTACTGAGCGAATATCATGGACATATGTTATTGTACTGTGGCTAAAATAAATAAATCCGTGTGAGACGCCTAAAACTAGCTGGTCACTGCGCCCGTCACAATGAAGAAACTGTGTCAACAGTGCTGTTTTGGGAACCGAAACATGGTCACCCAAATCGAAGTAGACCAAGAACTACATACATTGACACCATCAAGGCTTAAGTTGGGAGGAGCGTTGCGTGACGACCTGATAACGGCTGCGAAGGAGACTAGGCTGACACTGGATTGGAGAATATTAAAGAAATAAGAGATGCCAGTCCGTTTGGAAAGATTTTGTCAGGTAAGTAAGTAGTCTACATAAGTAACCCTCCACAACACATATCCATTTGTCACTTTTTCCTTCCAAATGATCTTTAACAGTCCACGCTACTAATAGGGAAGATATCGCTGACGTCACGTATTGTCATTAAGGCCCCGTCCACACGTATCCGCATATTTTTGAATCCGCAACGGCAACTTTTTCTTTCCGGATACTCCTTCCGTCCACGCGTATCCGGCGATTTCGCTGGCGAATCCGCAACATTTTGAATACGCTCTCCAGTGTGGATATTTTAGAATCCGATATGAATCCGGAACCGTGTGGACGCCAAATCCGGATATATTTTTATCCAGCTGACGTAACAAGATCGAGCCCAATTCCTTACCGTGAAATCAATTCTCAAGATGGCTGCCGAGAGCTTCATGGCGCATGCTCTGTTTCCTCTGTTTCCTTGAGGAGTCCTGAGCACTAGAGTAAATCCGGATACGTTTCGGATACGTGTGGACGAGCAAATTCGAATTGAATACTCGGATGGATACGTGGATGGAAATATTTTTGAATCCGGAAAGGAAAAGTTGCAGATTCAAAAATATCCGGATACGTGTGTTCCTGTGGTTGGCACATTTGAATAACAAAGGCAATGTTTGTAAACAGATATCTTTCCTATACATTTTTCTCTCATCTTTCTTTATTGGCCCTGTTTCAGCTCCATATAGCAGCACACTCCAAACTGCTGTCACTTATCGTGTATTCAGACCCACACTTATTCCTTTTGTTAATATGTTTTTGTCTTTTGTTAAATGCTACGTTGGCCATCCCTATTCTTTTCCTGATCTCCGTGTCGCAACTTGCGTCTTCTGTCCAACTTTCATAACTTTGATCTTCTTTACATTTGTTTCTCAAACTCATTAATAATTCATGAAGTGACTAGCCAATAAATGTTGTCTATTTTGGTCAGGTGGATGAGTCTTGATACCCAATGAAACACCAGATAAAAACACGTGCGTTTATATCAAAATTACAATAACAAAAGCAAAAATCAGAACACACGAGGTGAAAATCGTAACTTTTGAAAACGCTTCCAACTTCTAAATCTGGAAATTTCAATGTTCTCGTCCTTTGCCATTCACGAAAAATTTCCACTGCCCACTTATCCAGACTCTTCTTCGACTGTTCTTGGAACTCTAAAACGGGAGTTAGCTGTACTTACATCCATCTCTCACAAGTACATGTGAAAATGACTTCCAAAAAAAATTCACGACCAGGCCAACTTTGAATAATTTACATATTAATCTTGTAAAAAATACAATCCAATAATATGCTACAACAACACAAAAGAAGATGATTTGAGAAGCCATATCAAAACCTCGCGCTTCGGGTTTCATCAGGGGTTCCAAACACCTCGAAACAATAAAAGCACTCGGCCGAAGCGGCCCCGTGCTTTCATCTGTTTCTCGGTGTTTGGAACCCCTGATGAAACCCTCGCCCTCGTTGTTGATATATTACTTCAAAACCATATCCTCCACCCACTTCATTCCTGGCCACAATTTATCATTCACGGAAGACGTTCTTCCCAGCTGGCAACCATAGCTTGATCATCTGCAAACCTAACAGCGTTTATGAGGGTCCCTCCTCCTATTAGGTCGATTTAGCAACAGAACAGGAACCTCAGATGACGACGGGAGAGCGCGCGGAATATTCTGGATTCTACCGTAATCTGACCTAATACGGACATTTTTCTGCTCCCGCCGTCGTCACTTGACGTTCCCGTTTTGTTGCTAAATTAGCCCATTATTCCAGTATCCACATATTTTTGTTGCTCTTACAAGTTCCTCTACATAGTGACAGTGGATATCCTATTCACCCTATCACTCCTGGGTCTGATTTCCCCTTGCAGTCTGTAACTTCACTTGGTTCATGCCCAAATCCCCGATTAATATTCGATCTCGCCAGTCAACCAGTCAGCCAGTCGCTAGGAGAATGATTGTAAGTTCCGTGTTGATTGCATTTGAGGGTTCTTGACACTTTCTCCAATCGCAAGAGCACTCCTCGTATGAAGTCAAGAGGCACTCTTCTCCTCAAATATCAGTCTCTTAAAATTGTTGAAACTGGCTTGGGCCACCTTAAGCAGTTAGCTGACAACACTAAAAATCCCCTAGGCAGCTCCACCGACAAGACTCTTGTTAAAACGGGAAACTACAACAAACTGTACAGTCGACTCCCGATAATTCAAATCCTCACTAACTTGAACCAAATCGATTTCCCCTGGATTTCCGTCATACATTTACCGCAAATCAATTGTACCCTCGATAACTCGAACCACGTCTGTCAATACGTCTGTCAAAACAAACAGTGTACTGCAGTCCAAAACATTGAATTTATTTTGAAGCAGCCGCGTAATCTTTGTCCTTTTTTGCATTATACAAAACGTGTCAATCAACAAGTTTCGTTGGTTTAGGGTACATTTAACTATAGTGCCAGTATCTTCATAAAGAGTTGCTGCTTTTAACGCCTTAACTGCCGATAACTGGAACTTAAACCTTTTTCAATTTCCCTTCAGTGAAGGTTCGAGTTATAGGGAGTCGACTTGTGTTTGTACATGCACGTTACACTTACCTTATCCTCACTCTCAGCAATACGACGAAGACAAGAAACAGACTTCAGGTTGAACGTTTCATTTATAGTGTCCTCGTCCATCTTTGGCTGTCTTCCCTGCTCATCAGCCTCCAACACGTGATAAAAGAAATCATAATTCAATGAACTATCCGACAGACTTCCACACATACGCTGAATACGTTCGCTGTTTTCATCCAGCTCTCGAGTCTCATGTGGCAGGTAGGGCGAGCACGGACAGACGAGGCAATCTAAAACAGCTGCAACCGTTTTCTTGAAGAGAGAAAAAAACGTCTTATTCATTCATTAGAAATGCGATGTATTTTTAAGCCTTCTTCAATTTTCCTTTCAACCCTGAACTCCACAATAAAATAAACTCAATTTGAACGACTAAGAAAATAACTGCAAACTAATTTCTACTTTCTATAGAAACTGTGGTGCTGCGTCGGAGGGAGAGTGAAACAGGAATTTTGGTTTTATCAAACGTGTTGATAAAGGTGGAATTATCACCGTCAACGATTTGGCAAGCTGACGTTTCGAGCGTTAGCCCTTCGTTGAACCAAATTTTCCTGTAAAAATAACTGCTCCTCGTCTAGTGAATAAAGAAATGATCATGCTTTTATCATGTGCGTTTCGAAACTGATCGCTAATTTACAGTATTTGTCACCAGGAGGACTCACCACCAATAAGTCTTCAAGGTAGCCACCACGAGGAGTCACCTCCAACTAATTGCTTAATAACTTGGAAACTACGAAACACTTATGCTTCTGCTTATGTCGCTGGCGTTTTCACTGTTGTTTTTGTCTTATAACAATAAGGATTCGGCTTTTTTCCCCTGCGATTTTATTTCGAAATCAATTGTTCCTTGATAATTTGAAGAGAGGCACCACACCAACTACCAAGCAGGATTGGCGTCTTTCCTTGAATCGCAACGTGCAAGTAATTTCTGGTAAATGTGCCTCATCACATTTTACTACAGAAATTATTTAATTTTGGCATCGGCGGTTCCCTCTTAAAATTGGTGTACAGATTAGTTGTCTGATCGTTATCAGAGAGTCATCATCGACGGCCAGCACTTTTCCTGGTCTAGGTAACATCAGGAGTTCCCCAGGGATCTATCTTGGGTGTTCTTTTTTTTCGCAGTGATCTTCTGACTCCGTCTGTTCTGGTAATACCATCGCCCTTTATGTTGACGACTGTAAAACGACGAGGGTATTCGACAATTTTCATGACCATGCATTTTTTCAAGAAGACCTTAACAATCTTTGGACTTAAAGCAAATTAAATTGAATAGATTTTAATATTAAGAAATGCAAAATAATGAGGATATCTAGGAAAGCGGAACCAGTAGAGACTGATCTTTGGATGAATGAATCACCTCTTAAGGTGGTCTCTGAATTTGAGGACTTGGGTCTGCTCGTCGACCGTCACCTATCCTGGAATTCCCACATGAATAGTATTGTCTCCAAAGCTAACCGAATGCTGGCCCTAATATCTCGTACCTGTAGGGGCTTTGCTGATGTCACAACTCTCAAGACACTATATTGCTCTTCTGTTCGACCTCACAGTATGGCTCTGTTGTATGGCCCCCATACACTCAACAGAACATTGACATGATAGAACATATCCAGAGAAGAGCAACCAGGGTCATCCTAAAGTCAGACATTGATTATGCCTCAAGATTAAAGAAACTCAACCTTGGAATTCAGTCACTTACGCAAAGGAGTTTTATGGCAGATGTCACATTTCTATACAAGGCCCTTAATGGTTTTCTAAATGTGGACCTCACTATATATCTGAATTTCTGCTACACGCAAGATTGCTATATTGTCAGGGGTTCTGATAGTATGAGGTTGAAGAATGGCTTTGCTGGGACGAATTATTTTAAATTATCTTATTTTAATAGGATAGTTGATAGCCGGAATAGCTTACTAATAATAGCTCTAATTTGAAGACCTTTAGAATTAATCTGATAAAATATCGCTTTGATGATCCATACGATGTTTTTGAAATTCATATTTAATCAATACATGTTTCGGATGAAACATCATCCATCGTCAGTTGACAAATGAGAAATAAACTAAAGTTGAGCAATAAATAGTGTAACAAAGTGAGATATAACATGAATATTAAGGATGAAGGCGAGAACAGAATAAAAACACCCAACCACGAAACAAAACAGAAAAAACCAAACTGTTTAAGGTAAGAAAAGAAACTAATTAGTATGAAAGGGATAAATTAAGATGTTTGACTTGGGAATTTAAAGATGGCTGCTCCCAAAGGATATGCATGGCTTCTTTGATTTTCAATTGGAATCGTGTGGAAGCAGAGTCGAGGATTTTAAAACAGTCTCCTGAACACCGGGAGCTCAACTTTAGTTTATTTCTCATTTGTCAACTGACGATGGATGATGTTTCATCCGAAACGTGTATTGATTAAATATGAATTTCAAAAACATCGTATGGATCATCAAAGCGATATCTTACTTCGTGCTGCTAAGAAGTATTGGTAATCTGATAAAACATTTAATTCAGTGTTAATTGCATGAATTATACAAAATATTTTTAGGTTATATCGTTATTCAATAATCATTTTTATTATTATTTTGAAGTGTACAGTATATCCCTGTAGGTGATCTGCCTCGTATGGGGTCTCGGACTCTTTTGTAGATCATTCTTAATGGCACTTTATTTTCCTTTTCTTTCCTTCCTTTTCCTCTGTAAGTGTTACCATTAAATCGTAATAAATGTAGCTGGGCCGATAAGAAGGAGTCATCGAAGCGACGGAGTTTAAGTTCGCAATCACATTTGCATCCTACCTGTTCATCCATCTACTCTACACTGGCAAAGTCAAATACGTCCTCTCGAAATACTGACCTTAAATTTAGAATATCCTCGCTTTCGGCTTAAATGTGTGCCCTATTCACTTTAGCGGAATGACTTTGTAGCGCAATGAAACACACTGGAACTGATGGTGACGATTTTCTTCGAATGCGGTTCGGTCATATAATTTGTAAATTGGAGTTCGAATCCAATAGTCGATGTTCGAATTTGCCTGGTTCGAATCATTTAAAAGAAAATAATCATTGGTGGCGAATCGGTGGTGGCGAGATGACCTTAGGTGACGATGACAGTGCTTACTTATTTCTTCCGCCAAAAAAAACCCAGAGTTATCTGCGGTAAGGAGGGTGACAATATCACAACTACTTTCAAGCACTAAGAGAGAGTACTAAATGTCGCAGCTCTGGACAGGAACGCACAACAACAAAAGTAATCCGTGCCAAGAAAAGAAATGAGGGCTGTAAACAATAAAGTATGAATTTTTTGTTGATGAGCTACAATTTAATGTGTACAGTCGACACAGAAGTGGATATGGTTGGTGTGATAAGAGCCTATTATTAAAACGTTTTATATGATGTGAAACGTGTAATATTCTCCATCAAGAACGCTAGTCAAGTAAACGTTACCTGCATGTCACGTTGGCCTGTCTCGGGACTTTTATGACTGATGAAATGACCAAAACTGAACTTTGCCCTCTTTAAGTCATCATTGTACAAGAAGAGTTCGTGGACACTGACATAAAAGAATGAAAGCGTGCTGTAACTATAAAGTTATAACAATTTTGCTATTTACTCAGTAGTCCATTCTTAGTCCGCATTTCTCGTTTTTTGCTTCGTCCGTTCCCAGTCCAATTTGCAATTTTCATTCCGCCAGTGTTCATACTAAACTTTGGCTTTTCAATTACTAGTTTCCACGCTTCACGCGTCAACTCAATTAGTTATTAATAATAGTTAATAATAATAATAATAATAATATTATTATTATTATTATTATTATCATTATTGTTAAATATCATTATTGTTATTATTATTATTATTATTATTATTATTATTATTATTTCATTCAACTTACAATATTTTAAAATAGATGGTTTTCACCTGACGTCACAGCAGCCATGTTGGTGTACAGAACAATAGAGGAAAAAGTCTTTAGGGAATTTGACTTTATTATAATGCAAAACATGTGCCATAATTTGCTATTGTTTTGTACACAAACATGGCCGTCTCATCACGTGATTGAAAACCATTTATAAAATAAAAAATCTTAACCAAGCCTAATTAGACATCACAAAAAATTACAAATTTATATAAAGTATATAAAACAAATACTGGGTTAAGGCAAGGTGTCCACAACAGCTGACGCCAATTACTGTGGGCCCAAGATTAACAAAGTTCTAAACACTCGAATAAAATAGTAAAATATAGTAAACTAATAACAACACGAAATAGGCTCTGAAAGGTTGCGTGGCGTATTACATTTTAAGCAGACAGATTTCCAGGTTCTAGGGTCCTCAATATCGAAGCGCGAAATAAGTGCATCTTTGTAGTATGAGGAGAGCAGAGCTTTAAATTGGTTTAGAGTTACATGTTCATATCTTAACTGCAGGGGGAGAGCGTTCCAGATTCTAGAAGTTCTTACAAAAAAAGAGTGCTGATAAGTAGATGTGCGGCATTTCTTTGGTCTGAAAGATTTTGCATTGCTAGCGCTTGCTCTAGTGACCCTTGTGGGAACAAGGCGTTCAGGGAGCACGTCATGTGATACACAAACAATACCATTGGTGGCCTTAAAGAAAAAGACCAAGTCCAAAAACTCATGCCAATAACAGATAGGTAGAATATCAATTGACAAGAGCCTGTCTCTATAGCTTTCCTCTCATAGGAAGGGTAGATCTAAAATAAACTTTGAGGCGCGTCGCTGGACGCGTTCGATGCGTCTTATGAGGTCTATTGTTTGCGGAGACCACACTTGAGTGGCGTGGCCAAGAGCAGGACGTACGATGGCTAAGCAGAGAGTTCTGCGGGTGCTTGAGCTTTGAACGTCCATCGCACATCTACGTATGAACCCCAGTAACTTGTTTGCCTTAGCGCACTGTTCGAGCGTATGCTTTTTCCACGTTAAGTCGGAACTAAAGTAGACTCCGAGGTCTTTCTCGTAATTGGTGACCTCTAGCGGCTTGTCATTTAACTGTGTCGGTTCAAGGGAAAATCAGGATATTAGGTCTTTTAGAGGAAGGAATTCTAGTTGTGTGGCAAAAAACTTCCAAGATGATTTCAAACGAGATCGCAGATTTGCATGCGGCTGAGAGAGTCGTAATCCCAGAGGAACAGGTTATCACCCTAAACGAATAGACGCGTGCTTTGGTGGACGGGGCAGCTCTAGTTTTATCTGTGAAATCCAGACGCGGATCAAAGAAAAACCGACAAATAATAATCTGGATAATATAAACAAGGTGATAGTGGGGCAAATGAAGCAGCAAAATATTTCCCCAACTGAAAACCAATTCAGATACCAATAGACTGCAAATTGTGTACTTAATTCGGTCATAATTGTGTTTCTTCTGCAAAAGGGTTGGAAAAAGAAGGGCCCAAGAAGACTTTAAGCGGGTATATAATGGGAGAGCCAAAAGAGATTACGTGGCTGAAGTGGGAGAAATCAAGAAAACGATTTCAATCGCAAAGGCTGAGTTAGATCGCGTGAGAATAACGGGAAGTTAACAAAGAAAGGGAAAAGTAACCGAGCTATGTTAAAGAAAAAGTGTAAACACATCTCGGCGGCGGAGTTAGTAAGTTACATGGAGAAGCAAAAATCCCTTCTCAGGAAACTTAAGAGAGGTTTTTATCGGAGAAAGAAGCATGAAGAAGCAAGACGTGTAAAATTACCAGTTCAAAGTAGATGCGGGTCAGGCTAACGCTAACATGAGAGAGATATTGCCAGGGACAAGAATAAAGAAAATGAGCGCCCAAAATGCACGTCGTTTGACAACAAAAATGCGGAAAGAGAGATGCTTGATAATATCGAGGATGCGAGTAGTTTTTGGATACAGCTCTGGAAAAGTCAAGGGAAGGGGAATAGAAACGCCCAGTGGCTCGAGGAAATAAGATCTGCAATTTATAGCCCAGTTCCTCTCCCATCAGAGAAGGCCTGGGAGCTAGACACCAAGGAAGCAACAAAGGTACAAGGAACAAGAACTGGAGTGCACCGGGCCCAGATAAGCTGACAAATTTCTGGTGGAAAAAGGCAAAAGTTTTTCATGAGGGCGTGGCTACGTCGTTTCAAGCCATCGCGAATACCAACGTAGAGTATCCAGCCTTGCTCTCCGAAGGCAAAAACCACACTACTCCTAAACTTGAAGAATTCACCAGCGATAATCAGAGGCCGATCAACTATTTAATTTCTCTGTATACGTGGTTCACGTCGTGCTTGTTAGGACCTGCGAATGAACATCTAGAGACACACTGTTTGATGGATGGAGCCCAGAGGGGCGCACGCACAGGATGTAGCGGAACTATTTACTGATTGACAGAACTGTGGCCCTAGATTGTCATCGGCGAAAGCGCAACCTGAGTATGGCATGGAACGACGTCAAGAAGGCATACTACTCGGTAGACCATGGTTGGCTGGAGGAGATGATGATCCTGCATAGATTTCCTCTTTGGTTGTCAAGGACGGTAGAGAAGTTAAGCAAGAGCTGGAACACAAGGGTGGTGGCGACTACAAAGCAAGGGCGCGAGACTTCTGAGCCAACTACAAGGTTTGTCAAAGGGCTACACCAGGGTGACGCCCTTTGCCCCAGGCTCTTCACGGTCTGTTTGAACCCCATCACATTGGAAGATCAGCGCCAGCAAGGGTTACAAACTATCTAAGCCAATTAGTGTAAAGGTGATAGACCTCTTGTATATCGATGATCTAAAGATCGTCTTCGGAAAGTAAACTAAACCGTGTTGTGGGATCAACCAAGAGCGCGATGGAGGATGTCGGACTCCAGTGGAACCCCAAAAAGTGTGCGGTCGTCCATGTACAAAGGGGGGCGCATACCCATCACACTGATGCCTCGGGACTAAGGGTAGATGAGAATATCTGTGTTCCCGACCTAGAAGAGGGCAATCAGTATACGTTCTTGGGTGTCTTAGAGACGGTGCCAGAGGAGACGTCATTGGAGTGCGCAGCTAAGGAGTTTTTTCGTAGAATGTCTATCATCTGGTCAAGTCCCTTGTCTGATCACAACCGTGTAACAGCCTCGAACCAATTTGCGTTACCAGAGTTAGGCTACCTAATGTGGACACAACAGTGACCGGTGACAGAGCTTAAAAAATTAGATAGAGAAGCTCGCAAGATAATTCTTGAGATTGGTGAGAAACATCCCAGCGGTTCAACTGCCGTCCTATACATGCCGAGAGAGAGGGGAGGTAGAGGCCTGCGCTCGATTGAGGAGGAGTACAAGGTGACGAAGATAAAGGCGACAGGGAAGTTATATAGAAAAGGTGACCCAGCGATGGTGATCGTCCGTGAGTTTGAAGAGAGAGCGAAGAAGTTAGGTCATAGCTCGTTAGTTAAAGAGGCAGCAACGTAGGAAACGTAGAAATATCAGGACCTGAAGAGAGACATTGGAAGACTATGGGGGAATAGGCATCTGGAAGTGGTACCGGTAGTCATTGGCACACTCGGAGTAGTAGGCAAAAGGTTGGATGCATGGCTTGAGAAGCTAGGTGTTATCATCAGAATAGGACTGGCCCCCCGGAGAGCTAAGCTGGCAGGAGCTAAAGCTCCTGTTAGGGCCACCCAAGCCAGACAGGTCAATGGTTAGAGGCCAGACTAAAAGTAGCCTGGTGGTTGTGTCACCTAAAAGTCACTATCCTCAAATGATGAGTGCAAATCAAAGTTTACAAGATAACGGCGTGAATGAGGCTGGAGTCCTTGATGTCGAAAGTCCCTCGCCCGGCAGGTGCTCCACGGCGATGCAGCGTGGACCCGGTCGTCATTATGCTACTGCAGTAAGATCAATGAGAAGAAAGTGGTCTCAGGAAGAGAACAGAGTGGTGATGGAATGTTACTATAGGAGCGAACCAGGTGTTAGGGGATATAGAAAGAGAATGCATGATTTGTGGATTGCTAAGGACCCGTTCGTAGTTACCGAGCAAAGGTTTGTTGACCAGGCAAATCAAATACGGAAAAAGAAGTGGCTAAGTGATCTGGAACTAGAAGAGATACAGAGAAATGTCGATGATGTGCAACACGGCGAAGTTGGACCAGAGACAGAAAATGAGGAGATGTCTGTTACTGAAAATGCGGGAGAACAAGTAGAAAATGAACGACCTAATCAAGGTCGGGACGGTGTGCCTTATGAGAAACTGCAGGCTCATCCTGATTACAAGCTCTCAGAAGAAGAACAAGAATGGTTAGTATGGATGGATGAAATACTGAAACTTGAAAGGACTAGGTTGCCATGTTTACGATAGCCGTATTGAGGAGAAAGAAGTCGAGAAGGTAGTGAAATACCAGGATCTAGCAAGAGAATTGAAGAAGTTATGGAAAATGACAACAATGGTAATTCCTATTGTAATCGGAACATTTGGAACAGTTCCAAAAGATCTAAAGAAGAGACTAGAGAATATTGGTATAGAGACCAAGATAGACGAGCTTCAGAAAAGTGTTATTCTGAACACAGCAAGGATTCTTAGGAAGGTCCTAGAAGTTTGAGGAGACTTGTTGTCACCAAGCTTCCTGGAGTACGGAAGTTCCATTGGAAGTCCAATGTGCGAAAACAAGATAATAATAATAATAATAATTTTATTGCAGCATATCTACAAAGTAGCTCTACGTCTGCCAAACTAACTAATTACATTTACTACAAAACTATACAAAGTCATATAATAATCATCATGTGGACTACATAAGGTGATTCCCTGGTTTTGCATAGACCCTATGCAAAAATGGCTTCCTTAAAATTATTCTTTTGTTCATATTTAAAATAGCCCAACTAACCTCGTTTTTGAGACAAAAATTCTAAAGAATTTGTTTTTCCGAACGAGGTTAGTTGAGCTATTTTGAATATGAACAAAAGAATAATTTAAAGGCAGCCATTTTTGCATAGGGTCTGTTGTGCAACCCTACTGTGCATAATTTCTTGCAACATTAGCGCGCGCACATTGATAACTGGCGGATTTTCATTGACGCCAAGCTTAATCCATCAAGAAATGTCTATTTTCTCCTGAACGAGTACGGTGACCCCCATTTTTTATTTTGTTGAGAATGGTGACTTCATGGAGCAGTAGAAAAAATCAGCTAAAATCTATGGCCAGTTTTTTGGCAATTTCATGAAATTGTACAGGAGCCATTACGAATCGAACAGCCCACACACAAGCTAAATCTATTCTTGCCCAGTCAGAATTTTGATATTGTCTGGTCATGTTATCTCTCAACCCTTAGCTCAAATCTTCAATGCCTCTGTATCCACAGGCTCTTTCACAGCTAAACTTAAAGTTGCTAAAGTTGTTCCGATTCTTAAGTCAGGAGATGAATCTCAACCAGGAAATTATCGACCAATTTCCTTATTATCAATTTTCAATAGAATATTTGAAAGATTGGTTTATAAAAGACTCATTAGATTTGTTGACAAACATAATATATTTTAGTATCACCCAACTAGTGGACTTGTACCAGGCTACGGTTCTAATTGTTAAATATTCATCTCAATACAGATTCCGCGGTAAGCATATTAATTATTTACACAACACGCTAATGTGGAAATCCTAAATGACATTCTTTAATACTTATTTTGATAAAGGCCAATTCACTTGTTGTTTATTCATTGATTTACAAAAGGCTTTCGATAAGGTAAATTATGATATTCTTCTCTATAAACTTAAAAGCTGTGGCTTCAGAGTCGTAAATGACTGGTTTACAGCTGTAGGTCATATCTAATTGGTCGCAGACAATATACGACTGTTAATGGTTATATATCGGACGCCAGTCAAACCCTCTGCGGAGTTCCTCCAGGTTCCGTGCAGGGACCCTTGCTTTTTCTCTTGTATGTCAATGATTTATATAAATCTTCCAATAGACCCTATGCAAAAATGGCTGCCTTTAAATTATTCTTTTGTTCATATTCAAAATAGCCCAACTAACCTCGTTCGGGATAACAATTTCTTTAGAATCTCAAAAACGAGGTTAGTTGGGCTATTTTGAATATGAACAAAAGAATAATTTAAAGGCAGCCATTTTTGCATAGGGTCTATAAGATTCATTTCTACTTGTTTGCCGATGATACTGGTGTAACTTATGCCAACAGAGATCTTAAAAACACTTGAATCTGAATTTAACGAAAAGCTTTCCAAAGTGTGTACATGTACGTGGTTAACTGTCAATAAACTAACCTTGAATGCGGAAAAATCTAGTTATATCATCTTCCGTCCACGCCAAAAGACTCTTTCCTTTCATCCCAATATTAGAATAATAGATAGCACCTCAAATACTAGGCAACCGTTAGAAAATATTTTAAATGTCTTGGTATACTCGTTGATTCGAACCTCTCATGGAAATATCATATCTGTCAAAAAGTCAGCAAAACAATCGGGATTATTGCCAAGCTCAGACATTTTGTTCCCCGTCATGTACTTCTCACCTTCTACCGCTCTTTAATTTTCTCCGCGTTATATCATGGATTGCATTTATAAAAATCGAGCTAAATTTGTCCAACATCGGGGAGTCTCTGCAATTGTCGCAGTGGCTTAAATGGCTGTATTTGTCAACGTCGAACCAAGGAAACGAGCATAGTGAACCCCCTTTTTATTACGTTTTTATCATCTCCTTGACACGTTACAACAGTGTGCGAAGTTTCATCGGAAATCTATGGCATCAGTTCTATTTCTAGGGAATCACCTTAAATACTTGAATATTATTACTAACGTAAGTACTGAAATCCTAAACATGCGATAAAATTGCAAAAGATATGTTCAGGCTTAAATTAGGCATGCTAGTCCTTGTACTTAGAATTTTAAGCTGAGTATTTTAAAATGTATGTAACCAGCCAAGCTTAATTAAGGACATCCAACACAAAGCCAGCGGCAGCATTCTGAACACATTGCACACTTTTCTGCAAAAACACAGAGTGGATATGTCATGGAGTCTAAAGTTAACTAAGTTCATGAAGTTGATTCACCAACCTTTCAGGTTTCATCTGTGATATAAGATAAGCTGCTGTTTCATCCTTGTATGAAATAAGTGCCATTTCAACCGGCAAACACTCTCTTTCATCTCCTACTTGTTCGGTTTCAATGTTCACAAGCAAGGGATACCTCTCAACTAGAACTTTTGCCACATGAACAAAATTGCGCTCAGCAGCAAGATGAAGAAGCGTTGGGCGAGCAGAGTCTTCCGGGACACGGTAATACCTGTACTCTTCATTGCTTTCCCTTTCTAAAACAATTTTTGTGAAGCGACTAATCTAAAAAAAAAGATGTTATCTTAAAAGTGACGCTTGACAACCTGACGGTCCCTCTTAAGGAGATGCTCTTATGACTAAAAGTAACTGTATGTGCAAGGTTCAACCTTGACCAAAATTATGAATGTTCTAATTGACATATGTATCCCATCAAAATGCTCCTTTCCCCACTCTTTTTCTCTCTTTCATCCCTTGACCACTCTTTCTCCTTACTCCCCTTTTTGCAAAGTGCAGAAAATTTTAAATTAATGATTTGATGGTTCACAGCCCTTAGACATGTACATT
>OX421457.1:840000-912500 GCA_949126865.1 Montipora capitata | reverse complement strand
TGTTTTATGATATTGTTGTCCGCTCTGTTTTTTGCTTGATTCTGTGTTACCCATTCCTTGGAGATCCATAAAAACAGAAGTTAGAATTTAGGGTTTGGATTCACCTTTAGTGCTAATTTTTCAATTAGCCAGTAACAAAAATACCATAATACTCTTTGTTTGTCCCTCCAAAATTTTGCATAAGCATTGTTTTAATTTTCTCTTGGAGGGACAAACAAAGAGTATTACGGTATTTTTGATACTGGCCAGTTGATTATACCTATGCTAAACGGATATATGATTACTGTAATCTTTGTAGCCTACAGATTCACCTTATCTACAATTTACCTTGTAGATGAGGATATCACAAATACCTCTTGTAAATACTGACATCGAATCGTTCGCTAATGCATAGCCTACGAACCACCAGCGCGCGAGAAGAATGGGGCGAGAAAAACTGACTTTTCCTCGCCCCATTCTTCTAGCACGATGGAGGTATAACAAGTGAGCCTGCTTGCGTCCCCGATTAGTCCATCTCTCACACATTGACACCAAAGTAACGGTTTCACCTTTACCTGCCTACTTTATTTTCTTTCGAACTCCAGAAAACAAAAGATCTCACTGAGCTCACTTTTGATGGTCTTATGTAGATACTTGACCGACTTCATTAATAAAATGAATGTATATGTGAAACGCGGCTTACAGACAAAAGATTGAAGTGATCTTCGCTTTAATCTGGTTGCTCCAACGGAATTGGAACCCATGACCTCTGCGCTGCCGGTGCAATGCTCCACCAACTGGGCTACGAAGCCTCTAGAGCAAACTATAGGGAAGATGTTGTTATTCAAATTTGCTAACCACGGGAACAAAAGATCCTTTGTTTCGACAGCCAATGAGGCTCTGGTTGGCACATTAATGACAATAGGTGACGTCAACGATATCTTCCCTATAGAACACTGCAACAGCATCGCAGGAGTTCGAATCCTTTTGGCGCCACCTGAATTTTTGACAATTGCTTAAATTGTCCGAATGAGTGCGAGGATCACTGCTTTCTTTCGTCTCTAACCCGCACTTCAACTTACACATTTATTTCATTCATCGAGTCCTTCGCGGGAACAGATGAGCCCAACAAATTCACCTGCTTCCAACTGAGTGGCTTCGTAACTTAGTTGGTAGAGCATTGCACTGATGGCATCGCAGAGATCATGGGTTCGACTCCCGTGTCTACGGGACAATTGCTTACATTGTCCTGATAAGAGCGAGGATCATTGCTTTTTTTGACTTCATTAACTTGCTAAATCCAAGCTCTTATTATACGGCTCGTATTTCCAATCACAAAACAATAGCAGATTATGGCTCACGTTTTGCATTATAATAGAATCAAACTCCCAAGACTATTTTTTCTATCGTTCTGTGAACTAACATGGCTGCTCTGCTAACTACAGGCATCAACCCACACCTAAGAACAGGATTTTTGTTCTTTTATGGCAATGCAGGAGGAATAGTACGTGCAAGCAGGAATCTCCCGCTTTCCGCCTTTTCAGGAAGTAAACGGGGTGCATTTAGGCCTCCCAGGTAAATATGTCATATAGGGGAGGGCCATGGACTAGTTTCAAACGGATTCACGTCTCCCAGGCCCTCAAACCAACAACATCAAGCAAACCATCTAAAAAAACACTGTTATATTTAAATGTGTTGAGAGAATGAACAGCTAAGTGAGAAGTGGTGTGGTCCAATGGCTAATAACCAGTTCCCTTCATGACCACTGGCTGAATTTTTCACCGGTCTTTTAAAATTCACCACGTTATAACTGGCTGCCCCCTTAACTAAGAGTAACGAGATTTCTTAACGCTGTTTTGCTACTTTCCGTTCGCCGCCCCACAAGCTGCAAGCTTTGGATACGACCGTGCTCAAAAGTTATTAAATTCAATTGCCAACCGAAAAACCACGTTTTGGTCTGGATCGTTTGAAAAGGTCCGACAAGACTCGACTCCACATCCCCCTCCCCTCCCCCGTCCAAAAATTGTGTTGGTCAAACTCTATACTTAGGGTGCGTTCGATTGACCGTATTCCGGAATAGGAATACATGGAATACAAGTTGGAAATCCTTCGTTTTTGCAGAGATTCACATTAAAATTGTCAAACATTTGCTAAAATGCTATTTTAAACATATTTTTATCATCCTTGCAGCTTCGAAACGCGCCAAACACACTGTTGTAATCATCACTCCACGTATTCTTATTCCGGAATAGGGTCAATCGAACGCGCCCTTAGTATACAAAAATTTGGTTTTATCAACGGAGTTGATAATGTAAATTGGCCACCGTACAGAGATTCTAAAAGCTGACGTTTCGAGCGTTAGCCCTTCGTCAGAGCGAATCCAGCGGATTCAGAACTAACTGAAAATCACAGTAACGGTAAGACGATATAGTCCAAACGCCGAACTGCGTCAAGGGTCAATTTTTCTACATCAGTTAACAAATCCAGAAGGGAAGAGAAATGAATAAATTGTAAACTCGCTTCAAACGCGCGTGGACTCCCGACAGTTGAGAAAACACAGTGAAACAGTAAAGCGTGGTTTTCACAGCGACGCAAGCACAAGCGCAAGCACAAACAATAAGGAAATTTGCCTCGTCTGGCCACTTAAAGCACTTGCTCCCGATTCCCCTCCTCTAAGCATTTGAACAAAATGGAGGATGCCGTGGTTGATTTTGATGCTTATGTCGATGTTCGTTTTCATTAGCAAACGCTACTTATGCTTGTGCTTGCGTCGCTAGTGAAAACCAGGCTTAAATGGTCTACTTACCAAGTCAGACCAAACAGCGATCAGCTGCTGAAATAAAGGTGAATTATCAACGTCTTTCGGAACGAATGCGACACTGACGGGTGAAGGTAACGTCCCAGGATGAAACCAAAAGGAGGCTTGATAATATTGTAACGAAAATTTATAGGAAGAAGCGTTGGTGACTTTTCTCAACGGGTACAACACGTGAGGCGATTTTATCACATAATGGCGAGATGAGGGACAATATAAGAACAAATGTTTGCTGACGAGGACTGATGAGGGTGAGCACGCATTCACAAAACATCCCAACGGTATATCGAACAAATTACTTTTTCCTATCAACCAAGAATAAACCTACCAATGAGCCAAGTTCCTGACTCCGTTGCTATGTGTTGCACAGTTACGTCACCTGACAGCAATATGTGATACGACAAAAACGCCAATGGGCGTGGCCTTAGCTGACGGCTAAATATAACACATAGATGTACCAAAAGCATTGTGATAATTTCCAATATTAACAATCGTTATCTCTACACCCAGTCGCAGTGAATAAACGCGACCCTATAGCACCTCCCTCTTCAGTGATTGTAAACCAGAGAAAAAAATTAGTGCCTCAGTATTGTTTTTAATTATTTCGTTAAACACTAGACAGTGGTTTTGAAAACGGATTCGAAAAAGATAGTCATTTTCAATAACAATGCAAAACCTTGTGATATTTCCGATGGAAAGGCTCCCATGGGTGGGTAATGTTTTGGTTATTGTATACATTTAAAAAGTACCCAGCTTATTACGAGTGTAACAGCTGGTTACAAGAGTGATAAAGATCTTTCTCCAAGGTATTTATTGCGCCCATTTCTATTTGGGTAGGTTCGCTTTACCAAAATACGAAAATGAGTGGTCTGTGTTTGTGTAGCACAAAGCCTCTTAACAAGGCGGAGTGCAGAGCTCCTTCAGAAAACCACAGTAAAAAAATAAAAAAAACGAAAATTTAAAAAAATACAGAACAGGCTTAGAATTATTTAAAAAAGGTAGAATCTTGACAAAGTATAAATAAATATACTATTACACCGGTTATATTGTCCACCGTTAGGAATAAGTTAGCCTAAGATTGCGCCAGAAAGAAATTGAAAGGATGATTTAACCATACAAACAGTTGAAAACAAACATCTTCTCGTTGACGAACATTTCAACTCAGTAGAAGGACACAAGCTCACCCACCCTTCCGATATGCTTTAAAAATCTACATGCCAGTTTAAGGCATCGTGGGAAAACTTGACCTTCGCTTCAGTTTTCAAAGAAAAAACCGTTGTATTGCAGAAATTAGCTGACACTATGCACATCTTCATCGCTTATCCACAGAAACGTATTTTTCGTACCACTTTTCTCATCAAATCTCTAAAATAAAAGGAAAACATAACAATAAACCCAGGTAAAATTAATCAAATTTCGAGGAACTTGATGTACTAATAAACATTCCACCACCCTTTTTTGATGCATTTTTTTATTGTAGTCATACCTAACAAGTGTCAGTTTCTCCTCGACTGATTCCCAAGGGTTACGTTCATCACAGTATTCAAGAATCTCTACATAGCAAAACAGATAACTGATAATTAGCTATTTTTGATACGAAAGTAAAACGTTGACTTATTTTTGACAAATCCGAACTGATACTACCGCGCTTATCTTCATTACTAATCCACAGCTAGACATTTTGTAGGGAGGAAGCGTTGACCCCGGATTTGCATGCGCATACTCCGGGTTCAAACCCCCCGCCCCCCACCTCCCCAAAACCGCAAATCTCGATTTCAACTCCGCTACGCTTTGTAAACAGTCAACTGAATAACGGATCCTCAATTCCAAAAGAAGTTTTAGCTTAAAATAATTTCAAGGTCTGTTAAACTACTAAATTTCAACTTAAACTCAAGGAGGCTATGCATATAAATTGGGAAAAGCCTAATTTAAACCAACAAGTTCATCACGTCAACCTGACACTTACGCTTTAGGCTCTACATTCTTTCTAACACTCTGTAACTCACTCAAATATGTATTTCTTGTGACTTAATCATATTTTAATTATGCACGTTTCGCCTCGTTGTTATATAAGTCCTAACGGTTTTTCAAATATTTTGTAACTGACGATGATGTTTGTAACATCGAAACATGTCTTCGAAATTAAAAAATGCCGTAACTTTCTTAAAGATAACGGTCTGTTAAGTTGCTTTAAACTCGACGAATATCAACTAATTTCCGAAAATAGTCGACAGATATCTACTTTTTTTGCCGATGGTGCTTGGTTTTTTTAAAATCAATGTTGGACAGTGGAACGACCATCGGATGGAGACTGAGGGGAGGTATGGTGGGTGTGTAAAAACTGTAGTCCACTTTCAGTTCAACAAGAGAGGATGACTTAAGAGAACAGATCCCCATGCCCTATCATAGATTTTCATTTTTAGTCCTCGTTCCCAAGCCGTGCATTGGCGATTGTAAACTCGCCAATCAGGTGCCTCTCTAAAAATAGCCGCGTAGCTGAGCCATGCGCTAAATTTAGATTTTAAAAAAACTATCATTGGAAGAGGCCCATGTATAGGGGATCCGCTCTCTTACCTGATCCTCTCTTGAGTCCAACAGTAATAAAACAAAATTGTTCTATTTGCAGCCCTCCCTCCTACTAAAGTGGATACTCTCTCTTATTCTTTTCCGATCAAGAAAAGAGGGGGCTGTGACACAGTTAAGCCGATTGCGACTTGCAAGCATTTATTTTCCGGCTTGGCACAGCCTACATGTCACTCTCACTGGATCATTTAACGGGTTTCAGTACGCTGGTTTTGAAGCAATGGATACACATTAACATCAAACATGCAGAAACAACGGACTCTGACCCCAATGGCAACAAAGCGCTGTCCTATACCAATGCAATAAAATGAGCGGTTGTAAAAAGCTAAGTGTGCATTCAACTGCCTTCGTTTATGATTTTTCTAAGACAACTCTTCGCAGAAAAAATGAGACGATGGTTTCCCAAAGTGATCTGCTGAGCGTGGCTGCCCTTAGCTTGTTTGAAACCAGTGTAACCCCAGAGTTTAATGGACGTATGTCAGCTTCTGATAGCCCCGAGAAGAAGGACCATAATTCGAAGCTATGCTCGGCGACATCGCCAAGGCAAGCGCAGTGACCCACCAGGTGAAATCGCCCTGTTATAATTCCATTTGGTTGCCACTGCAGTCGACATTGTAACAAATATTAACAAACCTTTGGCTAGCGTTCCTTCGCTGACGCTCTCGCCCTCAAGGTAGTATCTGTCTCGAAGATTCTAGAAAGAGCAGCTATGTCAACTTTAGTAGGGTTCTACCAGAATTATTTCCTACGTTTTAAAAACCAGAATCGGGGTTGGGTTATGTATGTCCGTTTAGTGACTTCTAACCCTCTAAAAATCATCATAATGATAGCATTACGATGATGTGTATCATTTTCAGCAACTTTCATATGAAAAAAAAAAACGCTTTCGCAAATGCAGTGTCAGTTTAGCAGAATTTCTCAACAATGAAATCCCCAGTTGCCGTTTTCGACAAAATGATACTGACAGGAAATGACGCAGCAAAGCCCTGGCCGAACTATCGAACAAAGTTGGATCCCACATGCAACGTTGAGATGGTGGCAAAACACTATCCAACACTAGGGCTAACGCTCACATGGTTCATATGGGATAGAAATCAAGCACTTTACGTTACACTCTATTCAGTTAACTCTGTTTAAAATATAAGTGCCACACGGCCAACGTTTGTATAAACGTGACCTTTCCTTGTACTTGTACATGTTCATTGCCGTGACTTTAACATCTTCAGTTCCCACAGCCTGCTCCCGTCTGACCTTGTAGCTCAGTCGATAGAGCGGCGGAGATCTAACCCGAAGGTCGTGGGTTCAATTCCCACCCTAGTCAGAGTTTTTCTCTGTCCTTGTGTGGGCCCATTTCCATCACTAGGGCTAACGCTCACATGGTTCATATGGGATAGAAATCAAGCACTTTACGTTACACTCTATTCAGTTAACTCTGTTTAAAATATAAGTGCCACACGGCCAACGTTTGTATAAACGTGACCTTTCCTTGTACTTGTACATGTTCATTGCCGTGACTTTAACATCTTCAGTTCCCACAGCCTGCTCCCGTCTGACCTTGTAGCTCAGTCGATAGAGCGGCGGAGATCTAACCCGAAGGTCGTGGGTTCAATTCCCACCCTAGTCAGAGTTTTTCTCTGTCCTTGTGTGGGCCCATTTCCATCACTAGGGCTAACGCTCACATGGTTCATATGGGATAGAAATCAAGCACTTTACGTTACACTCTATTCAGTTAACTATCCAACACTGCTTGACGAAACATTCAAGTTTAAGTTGGCGCTAACTTTGAAAATATGGCGCAAACACGGAAACGAAAAGCGCTCGTAGCGTTTATTGTACTAGAGAAGTTGGAGGACGGAAATGACGGATTCAAACGAGAGAAAAAAAAACAGATATAGTTTACCAGAACGAGTGGAGAAGGGTATGTCACTGTCGTTGTACAATTATCACTACAAGATACACCCGCGTTTAAGATGACGAGAATGAGCCCAGATCAATAGACCTCTTTACAGTTGTGTGCTTAGTTACCTGGCCTTTACATGAAAGTGAGGCTGGTGTTGACTTTGTTATGAGACAGACCTCCCTCCTTTTCTCATGTTAATAATGTCGTTGTCACGCTAATTAGTAAAAATTTATATATGTTAAACAGTGAGGTTTCTATCAAAACAAGGTCAATTCCAGCTTCACTTTCATTCAAAGGCCCGGTAACTAAGCACCCTATTGAACCAGACACTTCCAAACTGAGCAACAAAATGGGTGGTGAACTGATTAGTCCAGCTGAAAGGCTGTTCATCAACAATCACGACGGCCTTTGGGTCCTCGTCCGCAATCTTTGTTGAAAATGATGCTAAAAGCCTAGGCTTGAAAATAATATAGGGAACACAACTTTGTTGGAAGAGGGGCAAAACACTGCAACATTGTTGCGTCGAGAACGATAGGCAACTTTCACGATGGCGTCATGTGACTTCTACTACCAGAATTCAGTTTGTTTTCCTTTTCTTATTTAGATTTTGTATTCCCAGTGGGGTAAAAATAACAACAACTCTAATTAGCATGAGACAAGAAAAACCTAAAGGATTCTGGTACTTGTAGTCAAATGGCGTCATAACGCAAATGTCCTATTGTTGGGAGTAATGTTTGATCAAAAGAAAGCTCAATCCAACACTTGATCGAACAAAAATGTTGGACGAACGTCTTCCAACATGGGCGTGGAACAATGTTTGATCGAGCAACGTTGGAGTGTTGAATTCAACTTTGTTCGATAGTTTGGCCAGGGCGTCCACTGTTGCACGGGGTATTCATCGTACAATAGGGAGCTTTAGCAACGACGACGGGAACGGCAACGAGAACGTCATCTCAAAACAAAAATTCTCATTATTGTAATCACTTCACGACTATTCCAACTTTTTTTAATGTGACAAAGGTATGGCAGTCCCTCAGGAAGGAAAACGTTATAAGCGGCGCTTAATTCAGAGGAGAAAATGAAAATCTATCGTGAAGTGCTGACGTCCTTCGTAAAACCTCAAATTTGGTTATTTCACGCTGTTGTTTTGCTAACGACGGCAAAGAAGTGGACAAAAATGAAAAACGCACGTGCAGAGCGTGCAAAGCTATTGTTTTTGACCACTAAATATGCAAATTTGTGACGTTCTCGTTGATGTCGCCGTTGCTTATTTCCCTTTCATAAACGGTCGTTGCCATTTGAAACGGTCGTTGCCATTTCTCAGAATGGTCGTTGCCATTTGAAACGGTCGATGCCATTTTTTCGCTCTGAATTACACTCATTAGGTCTAAGAACTCAAAAGGTTGGGGTTACTGGGAGTTGTGTCTCGCTGGTCATATGGGTTAGGGTTCGGGTTAGGGTTCTGTTTAGGGTGAGGGCTAAGAACCCGAGTTCGAGTCTTGAAATTTTCGGACTCTTTTTTTCCTCCATTTTTTCTTTTCTTTTTCTGTCTTAATTTTTGTTAATATTTTTTCTTAGTTTGTTTCTTTTAATTTTCTTTGAAGTGAAGTGTGTAGTCGACCGTTATAAATGGCATCTACCGTTTCAAATGGCAACGACCGTTCTGAGAAATGGCAACGACCGTTTCAAATGGCAACGACCGTTTACGAAAGGGAAATTTGTGTCGCCGTTGTCGTTGCTAAAGCTCCCTAATAGGGACCTTAAGATCTACGACGGCGACGTCAACGAAAACGTCACCTCAAAATAGAACTTTGCTCTAGTAAAAGTCTTTCGTGATTATTCCATCTCGTTCACGTCGTACAATGTGGGCGAAGTATCATAAAAATAAAATGGTACGAGCGGTTTCAGACTGAAAATAGAGAATGAAAGATTCTCTGTTACATGCTCACGTTGCCATCGAAACGTAAAATAGGGAGCTTAAGCACGCGCGTTTAGGAGACGCGGACGGCAACCGGAAGTGAGCTTTTTTCTCTTTTAACTTGTCTTTACACATCCACATTTATATTGCTCAGTATCTTTTCTCCATTAGAGATGACAAGTATAAAAATCTGGGAGATACCACTGTCCTAGCAAGAAAACTTTACTGTTAAATAAAATATTGTTGCCAATGTCCAAGCCTGTGATTATATTTTCGGCTTTGCAGGCACATTTTCCAAACTTTGACCGTGCCAAAATCAGGAAAAGCTTTATTGGGCACCAATAAAGGAAGAAGGGGTATTTAAACAACTGCCCATTAATTCTACCCTTCCTGACCACTTTCAACAAAGCAACGGTCTTATTTGCACTTACAAGTGAAATAAAAACACTTACGAAACTTGCAAATCTGCTGTACTCAATACGCGTAACAATAACAATCCTATCGATAGCGTATTGAAGCTTGGCGTTACTCTTGGCCTCACTGTATGTATAGCTTAGCTGAGCTATGAGTACATTCAGGAGGATGACAATCACAATGGCCATGTAACCGAGAATAATGATGATCGCTAGCCAACTGTAGGTGAAGAAAAAGAAAACTGCGGTAAGAGAAAATAATGGAAATCGATTATGTAAAATCCGCGCATTCTAAGCGAATTGATGCTGAACAAAAAACGTACACGCTGCGTAGCAATGATTTAAAGCTGCTTTGCCGAAACGTAAGATCTATATAAACGTTAACGAACCGCGGCTTTAAAAACCCTGAAAAGGGATTTTGACCAAGGTGTTGGAAGGTCAACAATACATACTTGAACTTTGAATAATCTTCTTCCACGGGTTGTTGTTCAACAAGAGCTCTGAGAGCAGCCAACATCAACCAGGAGAAATTCCTTAAATCATGAAAACAGACAATAAAACCTGGTAGCAATAAGACATACAAACAGATAGTTAAGGATGTACAAACAAAGAAACAAGAAAATGATAGTAGCCGCTAAAGTCGACCTCTTTCACACAAGTTGCATTGAATGTACTGAATTGTGCATGCATGCCTATTGTAGCATCAGCCCTTTCTTTAGCGCATTAAGGTTCTGTTTTGCTTCCAGCTATCTCAAAAGTCACTTTTTAGCCACTCTTTCATACGGATTTCATGCGCGAAGCATTTCTTTTGAAAATTAGTTTTTCAGTCAAATTCATATGAACGGTTTTATTTGCAGATCACACAATTGACTCGAGTCAATTGTATATGAGAGGTCGTAGATAACCAAGTGCTCTCAGTTACCACGACATTCCAACGTCTCCTACCACTCTACTTCTTGGAAACGAAACGAGGGAAAAGCGGACAAATGGTAGGTAAACGCATTTGATGCGAAACACTCGTTTCACCGCCAAGACTGGAAATACAAAATATGTATGATTTAGAATTTGTACCAACTTATTACGCTACAAAAACAATACGAGCCTTACAAGTACATGTCTTGTTTATCCATAGCCTTAAGAGCCATGAACAAAGCGCCAGAGAATCCAAGAAAAACGATCGCAAATACCACGCCGAAGCGACTTATGTCTCGGTAGATAACCTTGGCGAGGGTTCTGGTGTACAAGCCTGTGGTGCTGCAGAAAGAAAGAGGGCTTCATTCAAATACTGAATCATTCAAATAAAAGCTCCTGAGCAGTACTTTCCTGCGGTACTGTATATTATGCTATTATGTTTTAACCGGTTAAAAAATTACTTATCAACCAAACCAGTCAAAAATGGGTTTTCCGTAAAACAAGAAATATCTCAACCGACCAAGCCAACTTAAATTGGTTGGGCCCTTAAGACCAAGCCCGTGGTTAACAACAAATTTACGTTTTTGCAGCATGGCAACTCATTGGCCGGTGCAGAATAAGTTTTTTCTGGCGTCAATGTGCAAGCGCAGTGATCTATACCTTGGAAGTAAGGGGCAGTCGAGACAAAATTAAACGAGGGTGAGTGGACACATATTACTGGCAACCTTAGTAGTTTCACCTTATAGGGACCTCTTAATTTATCACTATCCACTGGATAGCGCAACTGATTGGTTTCGCTATGACTTATCCACTGGATAGTGATTTTTCCGGCGGATAGCGTCATCCACATTTTGAACAACTGGGGCCTGATGGTTAAGATCGATTGAAACCTGATCCTCACTAGCGACGCTAGCATAAGCAATAGCAGCATACGCAAACTCAGTTGCGTCTTCAACATTAGTGCATTTTTTTTAAAGAACAAAAGGCACCAATAAACAACAAGTTGATGCGTCTGCGTATGTTGTTTGTGCTTATGCTCGTGTCGATTGTAAAGACCAGGCTTAAGAATTCCAACAGGGAGGAGGCAACCAAGGTTGGCTATTTGCAAAGTGGGGTAGAGTTGAATTCAAGACCTCCGACAACAAATCCAGCCAATAGCCAGAGCCTGATTTCAACTCGGCACAACCCATTAGTCCTATTAAAATGCTATTTGATCCTATTTGTCTCTGTCTTACCGCCTGACCCTCACACGCAGCCCAGGATGAGAATACTGGTATACAAAATCGAGGGTCTGAAAGAGGCTTTATTATTCTCAATCCCTTTTTCTTTTGGAATGAGATCTTATGCATGCCGTTCACTAATCAATTAATTTAGAGTGATTCGAGAAAACTGAACCGTACTTCCGCACGATAAACGTACCTTGAGAGACACGAGAACTCAAAGAGTCTGAGGAAATTAAACAAGTATCCGAGTCCAGCCACACTCCACTGAGAACTGATTTCAGCAAACCGTAGAGGAATCACAAGGGTGGTTAAAATCAGACCCAAAAAATCAAGATAATGGTACAGATCTTTGAAATGCGTTCTCCATTCCCTAATGAAAAAACACTTGAAATAAATAGGGTAATGACATAAAAGGTGTGCTCCTTTTTTCCGAATAGAGAGATTTAACATTGCGTTCACAGCAAACGGCAAACGTCAGGCTGAAATTTGCGTTTTGCCAAAACTCAAAGAAACTCGTTTGATTGGCTGTTAGCTACGGATATCGAGAAACCTCTCTACCGAGAGACCCAAAATATAATAAGAGAATTTTCATGCTTTTTATGACAAGTAGAAACTTGCCGTTCGCCGTTTCATGAAAACGCGATGCTAAATCTCTCATCCAATTAACTAGACTTCCGATAAAAGGCGTCAAAAGGGTTAAGACACCTACTCTTATTTAGGAATGCTGGACACTCCCCACACCAATCTTTCCATCTAAGCCCCTCCCCTTACAATGCTGTTGTTCTTATCGTCTGGACTTACATTTTTCGTTACCAACATTGAATGGAGAAGGGGGAAGGGGGATAAGTGCAAATGGAAAGAATGAAAAGAACACTCCAATGTTCATAAACTGCTTCTGTAGGACGTTGAAGACCCCAGCGCACATTAACCGCAAAGGATGCATAGTCTTAACTACGTTCCGTGTATGTATACTCAGAAGTGGGTGGATCGAAGAAGCTTCGACTGTGAAGCTATAAGAAGAGCAAGAACGACAACGACGACGTAGAGCCGCGAATAAGAATCTTACGCAATGACCACGGCGACAATGTCGAAAACGCGCACAATTCTGCATACTTAATTCCCCAAGACGAAAGCTTGCAGGCTCCTCACTTCTTTACCGTCCTCAGATCAACAACTGGGGTTTTTGAACACCGCTGACGTCAACAAAAACCTGGGGCCAGTTGCTCGAAGCCTGGTTAGCGCTAACCGTTGGTTAAGAGGTATCAAAACCTATAGGTTTCCATGGTAATAATGCTGTTTAGCGCTAACCATGCTTCGAGCTACCTAGGCCAGAAGCCTGCGGGAAACAATCCGTTTAATGAGAAAAAACGACAGCTCCGCACGCCCGGCACGTGCGTCTATTTACATTTCAATATATTTAGTAGTATAGGGGATTGGGGGTTTCAGCGCATTTTGCGAAATGCGCTTAAACGTCCCCAATCCCCATGCTACGTAAGATGTTGCTGGCGATTGATTTTGGGCGTGGCATGATGGGCGTGGCCCGCTGGGTATTGATTTTGTGTTTCTTGGAAATCTATAGATGTTTCAGTTCTTTGAATCCATGCCGTGGCGAGGCAGAATGGATCCAACGTAAAATTTATTTTGAAACTATATGTTTTTAAAAAACCTAAAATATTATCTCATATAATAGTATAATGAGTTGTAAAGAACTTCATGAAGAGTTAATTAATATGGAAGAAGTAATTTGTCCATTTTGTGATAAACAAATAAGCAAGCAATCAAAAAAAACAGATCAATGTTGTGATCAGCCAGAGATAGTAAAGGATAATACCATAGTTTGTAAAAAATGCGGAACAGTTCAAGGTTATACACCTTTAATAGAATATGTTGATTTTTATCAGAATAAACACAGATTCCATCGTAAAAGTGTTTACCAAAGAAAATATCATATAGAAAACATAATGAATAATATAGCTGTAAAAAATGGTTTTCAGATAACCGTGAAAAATAGAGATAAGATATTGAGAATTTTTAATGAAATTGGTAAGGTCGTGAAATCTGTGAATATAGACAGAAAGCGTATGATTAACATAAATTTTATTTTGAAACAAATATTTAAAATGCTTGATCTTCCTTTTGAAAAGGTTAAGACGAGTAAATCCAGAAAGACACTTCAATCATATGAACTATTTTGGAAAGACATCCTGTCATTGACATTCGATAAAATCGATGTAATAGTTAAGGAATGAATTTGTCATTATATTTAGTGTAGAACTTATCAACACTAGGACAAACATCAGTCACAAAATCATCTACATTTTTTAATTCTGTGTGAAACGATGGTTGAAAATCACCGCTTCTCAACATGTCTTTTATTGAATTCAATAGATGTTGATAACTTTGGTATGCGTATGTACAATTTTGTATTTTGAGATCCAGTGATTGGAAATCCATGTAAGACTTGATTAACAAAGCACAAGTGCTTATTGCTACTAGGGCTATACCACCAGTTACAACAGCTGAAACCAAACCACCTGCTCCAGTTAGAACAGAAATAGTATTACCGAGAAGTTTGAATTTTTTGAAGCGTTTAACAGCCTGTTTGTAAGCCCAACACTTTCTATGGTATGCCTTATAATAGCTCTTTAGTTCGTCAACCTGATCTTCTGTCAGTGAATCTGAAATATGGTTCCAGCTAAATATTCTCTTTTTTTGGTCTGCCATATATATGGTTCAGATTGTTAATCGTCTGCATAGACAATATAGTATACCACTGACTTGACCACAAAAAGGTGATCTTTTAATCAGTTTAGTTGTGTATTTTTCTGAAATAGCATAAGTGTAACCTCTACCGAGCTTATGGTGGTCATAAAACCTCCCGGAAGCATCATGTAATACACTATGTGAATTTAATATATCAATCCAACCGAAGATCTTTTCAAGTAACCATGTTAGACAGCCACTACCTGGTCCAAGAAGACCTATTTCACCATCATTGAGTTCAAGAATCTCATTCATAGACATATCTCTTTTGAAATAGAAACAGTGCAGGTATTGATAAACAAGTGCTGATTTTAATATTTTGTCATTAATGCATGGATGTTTTTCTTTTGCTTCTTGAAAACTATATTCCACAAATCGTAACAAATTGTCGATATACATATATATAATTACGTTATATTGTATCTTTGCATGAGAACAGTGTGATGATCTAGAATTGTCCTTTCATCTAACATGAAATCCAGATACACACAGAAAAAAGCTATATTTCCATTCAAAGGAGCTACGTCGGTTGTAGGATCTAATCCACCAAAAACTGTTGTGTTATTTCCTGTTCTATTGTCAGCGGTAAAATCACCCATATGCTTTCTGTTCCAATATATCTTGCTTTTTTCTGTCTTGGGAGACGATTTATTGTCCCAGTGAACTGACAAGCAATGCCATTTATTCAATTCACCAAGATCATTCTCACTGTAATCTCCAAGACTCAAAAAATCATTCAAACTTAGTGCAGGTCCTAAATAAACACAATTATGTGCCGAATCAGCCCCAGAAATCACGATGTTACTGCCTGAATGAGCCACAAATTTATCATAACCCAAATTATCATGGCCGAATAGTCCATTTACCCAAAAATTTGGAGAATTGCTTGAAGTCATCCTGTAAACAATAAATACATTAACCGCATCATTATTCAAATCAACCTGCGATATCACTTTTTGTGCACCACTGAATTTGAGAAAATATCGACTATTGTGTTTTTCAGCTTTTGTGCATAGCAAAGGTCTTTTTGTCGAATCAGTTTGTGTCGCATCACTTTCTTCATTACTCTTGTCATATATTGTTTCTACTTTTCTTGTGGAACTCATTTTCACAGTAGATCCATCTGCTCTGTCCATTTGATAAGTGCAACTAGAATACATTCTGAGATATTCACTAACCCAGAGATCCAGAAATGAATCACGTACGATGTCACTGACCTGTGATTTAACTACAGCGTGATTGTCATCTTCTGCCTGCTTTATCACAATGTTTTTGCTACTTTCAATATGTCCTTTGTCATTAACAAAAAAATCAGGTTGATCGATGAAAACAACGTCAGAAGGATATTTAATTGTGTATTCTATTTTGTTACCGTCCTCATCGAGAAAATGAGTTCCATCTTCATTTTTAACGTATAATGCCATATATTAATGCATCACATTATTTTAATATTCATAAGACTTATAATAGATCACGAATTGATATACTCTGTTGTCTCCAGCACCATTGTGCGTCACATAGTATTCTTGGTAATCTTCATATCTGTTCACACCTATATCAATTGTTCTTCTTGTTGAAAGATTGATGTCGTAATGGTAAGTTGTGCCATGATTATTAACAATGTTCAACTTATGATTAGTCGACGAGGGGTATGTTTTTTCAGCATGTAATAAAATGTTCACAACGTACATTTTAGGTGTGTTGAGAATAAATCCGGTTGTCAAGTGAAAAGAGTATTTCGATTGCCCAGGAGTTCTAACCGTTTTACCCCAATAAAAATGTCCCGAATTTGCAAGAAACAGGTGCCTTTTGTTGACAGCATCTGCCGGTGTTACGGGTGGCTTGAGATTCGTTATTTTGTTATTGTTCATATCAATCGGAACATGCAGTTGAAATTGATTGTTTGCAACCTCATAAGCTTTTTCATAATCGTATATTGTCATGTCCAGATCGCTTTTGGCTTCACCTTTGATGCCATAAATCAAAACATAAACTGGCAAAAGCGTGGGGCTATTATTGTCAAAATTGCTTTTGAAATTTACATACAATCGTCTTTGAATCGATGGAGAATCACCATCAGGACTGAGATTCAGGATCGTTCTGAGATATTTGTATTCTGAATTCACTTTTATGGTTGTTCCTAAATCAATGTTCATGTTTAGTTTTTCGAATCCAAGTAATGTACTTTCAAATTCGTAACCGTAAAAAGGAGATTTTTGAAAATATGTTTCAACGCAAACTGTGTATTTGTCAGATTTGTTATCTCTATACATTTTGAAAAGGTTGAAATCGAAACGACCTTTATATTCATTGGAACCATCGGTAGTTCTCCGAACCTTCATTGAAAACGCTTTTTTGTTCATTTTATGAGGCATGTCATCAAAATCGATCAAATTCACGTCTTGAATGCCAGCATCTTCAGTGAATTCTCCATCATCCATTGCATAGCTTAACACATTTTTTCGGTTTGTATGTGTGCTTATATGACTTTTCGCTATTTTTTGGTCTGTATATTTGTTATTTTCGGTAGAAACAGTTGCAATACCGTCATTCACTTGCTTCAAAGTTATGGCATCTTGATTATGTGTGGCGTTTCCGAGATTTATTATTCGTTGATTGTTCATGTCTAGAACAGAAGTCATTGTATTACTGCCGTCTCGTAAAATGACTTGATTTATATCTGGTTTTTTTCCAACCTCGGAATCTACATATGCTTTGTTAGTCACATCTCTAGTACCAGTTGGTTGTCCGCAATCGATTATTTTGTTCAGAGACATATTTAAATTTCCAGTCACGGAAACTGTCCCATCTCTTTTCAAATAAGGTGTTAAATCAACAGAACCACCTGCTTGTGATACCTTTTGGTCTACATAAGACTTGTTGACAAGTTCATTCGAATCGTCTGGATTTCTCAGACTTGTGATTTTATTATTGCCCATGCTGAAGTCTTTGTTTTTGTCCAACTTTTTATCAAGTTCATCATTAACATATTTACGGTTTACAGCAGATGTATCGTTTTCTACGTTTCCAATACCGTAAATTCTATTGTTATTCATCCTGATATCACCAGTCATATCGCCACCACTTTTGTGGAGATATTTGAATAATTCATTGTTTAATTGAGTAAAATTGACAGCATCTGTTCCACTTGTAGCCTCTTTGACATTGACTATTTTATTGTTACCAAGATCAAGATTGTTTGTAAGAGCAATTGATCCGTCTTTTTTCAAACAATTGGCAAGTTCTGTTTTATCAGCTTTTGGTGCTAAACCAGTTTCTAATTGATGTTTTGTTATAGCATCACTATTGTCAGTTCCTTCTGCAAGATTGTTAATTTTTTCATTTTTCATATCAATGGGATTTTGGGCTTCTATTTTACCGTCATTAGTATTTAAATCAAAGAAAAAGGTATTCAGATGCAAACTACTGACGGCATCGCTAAACCCGTGTCTCGCAGGGGCTAAATTTTCTACACGCCGGTTATCCATATTGAGGGCTCCTAACATCTTATTACTACCGTCAACCAGTAATGCCTTATTATCGACATAACTCTTAGTGGTCACATCGTTATTTGTTTCTGGTGAAGCAACATTCCTTAGTTTTTTATTCTGCATATCATAATCACCGGCATCAGTAAGTTTAAAACCAACACCAGGTAATCCTTTTACTATTTCAATAATTTTACCATGCGATATTGTGTCTTCAGGTAATTTACCATTTGAGTAACTCATATACAATTGAGTTATACAATTCATTTATATTTTTTCATCAAAATTCTTCTTTACTTGTTTCTCAGGTTTGTCAATGTATATAAAACTAAAAGGGTCTCTAGTTGCTTTCTCGTATAATTGTTTTGAGACATTGTTTTCACGACATATGAGACTTTTTTCATTAGTACTCGGAAAATCATAAATGGCAAAATGCGAGCAGTTTAATCTAATATCTTTTGGTGTCTTATAGTAGCTTTGACTCAAATATATAACACAGCAGTTTTTATGTCTCCCCTGTATAAAATAGTCAACTAATGGTTTTTGGTTTCTATCACATACAAAGTCGTCGAATATTACAATTTTTTGATTATCACTACCAAGATCATTTACAGGAATAATTTGATCATTGCTTGCTTCAATAATATCATAACCAGCCTCATCACTTATTGGTTCGAACTCATCCATGAGATTCTGATACTTTGACTGCTCTAAGTTTTTTGCATAAAGGTGTATTTTATCAAAGTACAATAAATTGTAAATCATATGCATCAGTGTGTTTGTTTTTCCCGAACCAGAAGGTCCGCAAATGAGCATTCGGAAGCATCGATCAGGCATAAAATCATATAATTGTTTGAAATTGGATGTGACTTTATCGTCAGTATCATAATTCGGTATTTTCATTTTTATATTATATGGGTATATTGTTTCAATAACATGGTGTATAACATGGTGTTCAACATGGTGTTAAACGTTATTTTTATATATAAATTTCCATTTTATGTAACGTAACAATATAACGATAAATGAGTTTACTCAAGTGGAAAGAACTCGCAAAGAGTAAATCTGAATTAGGGAACAAGATCAATTATGTCCATAATGCAATTACAAAACATGATATTGATCAGCAGACCAGTCAACAGGGATTTTCAAAAGTATTCAAACCAATTACAAGTAAATTAGATGATATTATCGACAGTAATCAGGCTTTAAGGTTGCCAAGGAAAAAACGACCACTGAAGAAAGGAGAAGTTCCTGATTACGGCATTGATATAGAGGATGAAGTTCCAGATATGAATATTGGTGAATTATTTGAACAACCTGTTTTACCACAGCAAGAAAAACAAATGGTGCCAAAACCACCAACATATGAAGAATCTTTACAAGATATTCTGGAAGGAAAAAAAGAGATTTATGTTGATCCTCAGTACTTCCCTCAGGAACCACAATTACCACCAGAATATGATGACGACGATGAGATAGATTATGGATTAGATGATGAAGACATGGACAATGAGATATTGGATGATCTTGGTCTTCAAAATTATGATTCTGTTGAAAAGGTTATAAATCAACAAGAAATGACTCGACAAAAAAACAAAAAATATCTCAATAAGATTATCAATGAAGCTAAAACAAAAAGAAATCAATTAAAAGGTTATAAGACTTCTATAACTAAACAATTCAACAGTGGTTTAATTTCTGAAGCTATGAAGCAACAGGAAAACAAAAGAATAGATAACGCTAGATCTGCATTAAATTCATATATCAAACATTATGAAAATAAAATCGAAACAATCAAAGGTTCTGGTAGGAAAAAACAAAAAGGTGGTAATGTTATATTTTTCAACAAACCGAAAGAACTCATAAAAAAATTGGATTTAATTGTTGGTGAGATATCAGCAGGTAATACCAGCATTGACATGCGAAATATGGGTGTTTCTATATTGGACACATTATTAAAAATGTCGACAATCAACAGATCACAATATGGTAAATTATACAAACAATATTTCAAAATTTAATGTAACTTCATTATATAATGCAACGAGAGATAGTTTTATCATCTTATAGTGTAAAAAATCAAGGGGATAACAAACCAGAAGATTTCACAACAAATTTTACCAGACCTATAATTCTAGACAATAACAAGCAATATGTTATTGGTCTTAACAGAGTCATTAACATGTCATTCACTTGGTTCAATGTCAATGCTGGATACAAAAATCAATTAATTAAATATAGCTCAGATAATGGTTCAACTTTTAAAAACATTACATTTCCAGCCGGTGTATGGAACTATACAGATTTCAACAAATACATAACAAATCTGACAAAAACTGGTGATACGTATCCTATAACTCTTGAATTCAATGATACAACATTCAGGGTCACGGTTACATTAGCTGAAAATTACCAACTTGATTTAAGAGCAAGCAATTTCAATGAACTAATCGGTTTTGACAAAAAGATATTGGCAAGTGGAACGCATATTGGACTAAGAGTGCCAAATCTCAGTCAAGACACAGACATACTCAATATTCATTGTGATTTAATTAACAAATCGCTTGTAGACGGTAAAGAAACAGACATCATTTATTCATTCTCAACCAGTGTACTAACTCCAAGTTACTCCTTCACCCTCGAACCACGACGAGTCACATTTAATCCAATTAATAAAATTACAATTTCATCAATCAGAATCTGGATAACCGATGGAAAAAGAAGATTAGTGGATCTAAATGGGGCGGAGACAGCTTTTTCACTAATTTTAAAAAGCATGGAATAATATAACATAAAAGTATAAATGAAACCGTATGAATTCAAGAGGTTTTATCATCCAAAACTTGGTAGATTTGTTTTTCGACATAAAGGGTCTGGACTTATCGTTGATAATATTTTTAAACCGTTAAAGAGTGTGGCATCATCTGTTTTCAAGAAATTTGCTAAGCCAATGGCAAAGAAGGCATTAGAATCAGGGGTTTCCCATGCAGGTGATAAACTTGGTAAGGCAGCGGTAGAAAAGTCAGGAGACCTGATAATGAAAAAATTGGCAAATTTGAGAAAAGGAGCTACAACACAAGGGGCAATTGTTCCATCCTTACCCATTAAACAGCAAGATGAAAGTACTGATATGATCCTCAATAGATTGATATCAGGATCTGGAAGAAGGCGTAGAGTCTTCAAATAAATGACATGATAGCAAAATTATATAATATAATAGTATAAATGGCTTTTAGAACAAGTGAATTTTTACAAAGAAATGAGTTGGTGCGTTTCCAACTTGATGATGTAATTAGGGCCCCAGCCAATGGCCAACATCAGGAGAAAAATGGATATACATTTACGATCAATGATCGATCGAGTTTTTATGATTGGTACAATGCTTATTTCGAGGTTCAGTTCCAGGTACAAAAATTGGCTGATGGTGCAGCCTATGGCGGAGATCGTATAACAGTCATTAATGGATCTCATTCATTGATTGGTCATATGATGATAAAAAGCGCTGGTAAAATTGTCTACGATACTGATAATTTACACAAGGTCGTTTTTGTTAAGAATTTACTGGAATATTCTGATGATTACTCAAGAAGTGTAGCCAAGAACAGTCTTTGGTATTTAGATACAAATCATCTCATAGCTAATGCTAATCAGAATGCAGGATTTGAGGCTAGACGACTTTTAACGACCGGGAATTCTGATGTCAATAGAATCATACCTCTTAATCGTTACAGTTTTTTTGAAGAGTTGGAGGGTAAGATGTTGGTACCAATGCAGCTTGAATTTACTTTAAAGCTACTGGATGATACAGAAATACTTCAAAAACTTGACGCAGTTGATGATGGAAGGGTTGTCATTAACAGATTTCTACTATGGGTTCCAAAACTGACTCCAAAAGACAGTCTATATGACAAGTTCGTCAGTTCTTTTTTGAAACAAGATAAATGGACGTATCTCAGAGAAATGTATCAAATGTCAAGTCCGAGGAATGGTAGTGGATTCTTCCAGATTTCTTCTAGTATTGACAATGTCAAAGCAATTTTTGTATACCTACAACGAGCTAAAACAAGGAATTCGGCGGCAAATCCATATGAATTTGACACCTTTAATATAAATGCCGATCGTGCAAATGGTAGTTATTTGACAACAGGCAGATTAGAATATGGAAATGGTGTCTTTTATCCCGAAGCTGAATATGACTCAGAAAGTAAAGTAAGAATCTTCAACGATTTGATGTCTTATGCAATGAGGAAAAATGATTACAACACCGGAACGCAGTTGAATCTGGCTAATTATAATAGTCTCTATCCACTGATTTATTTCGATCTATCATATCAGGCAGAGAAAGTAACAAGAGATCCTAAACAGTTGATTTTTAGGTATAAACTAAACGCGAACAGTGCTGGCGATAGTGCTTTCAGCGTACATGCTATCGTTCTATATGAAGAAACAGTCGTCATTGACAAGATCGGAAATGAACTGGTTATAGTGTAAGCCCACAAATGAAATGATTCCTATTTATTTGTATATATTTTGTAACTGGAATTATATAACATATATTATATGACTGAACTTTACGAAATCAACGTGAGACTTTCAGATAATCAGAAAAAGAATCTGAGTAATGCTTACCATAAAAGGGAAACAATTGTTCTAAGACTGACAAATGATTCTCTTAATGGAAACGACACTCTTTATGTTCCAGCAATGGTAAAAAAAAGATTACAAAAAAATCGTCAATTGAACAAAGGAATGGATATAAAACTCGCCAAGACGAATATCAGGAAACAAGTTGGTGGAAGTCTTTTGAGTACCGTATTGTCACTTGGAATGAGAGCTCTTCCAGCTATTGGTAAAACCCTTGGGTTGAGTGCTCTTGGCGGTTTAGCAGAAGCCGGAGCTAAAAAATTGATTGGATCTGGTCAAAAAGGCGGTGCTTTACCATTACCCATGATGATACCTTTCAATGCAATCAACAAATTGATGCCATATTTGACTATGTTCACAACTAAACAGCAAAGAGACATAATGAATGCAGCTCAAACAGGATCTGGCGTTAAAATAACACCGACTAAAACACAATCAGGTGGATTTTTAGGCACTCTGTTAGCTAGCATTGGAATTCCTTTGGCTTTGGATCTTGTGAAAAAGATGACTGGAAAAGGAGCACCGAGGGTAGGTAGACCACCTTGGACGAAAAATGGTACAGGAGCACCTAGAATGGGAATGCCCCCTCCATTTTTTAGTTATCCACCATATGTGACTGGTTATGGTAAAAAAAAAAAAGATCTTCAAAGAAAAAGGGAACAGGTTTACTATTAGGGAAAAACAGTCCATTCAACAACATCCCAATCCTAGGAGCATTGCTGTAAAACCAAAATTTTATAAAAACACCCCTTTGAGTAACCATGATCTAATAAAATGGTGTAAATATTTGAATATACCAATCAATGATGTTCTGTCAAGGAATGAAAATGTCCCGCATAACCATAAACAGGCGTTATTCATATACAATCTTGAACCTGCATGTATGAGTGGAAGTCACTGGGTAGCCACTTATGTTAAGGATAATGTAATCAATTATTTTGATAGTTTTGGTATGCCTCCGTTTCAAGAAATGGTCAATCATGCCAAAAAGAAAAATTTAACTCTATTGCACCAAAACAATCAGATACAAAACATACAAACAACAACTTGCGGGTATTTCTGTTTATACTTTCTAAATGAAATGAATAATGGTGATTCGTATTATGATTTATTACAAGTGTTCAACATAAATGATACAATAAAAAATGAGAGATTCATCGAACATTATTTCAGAAATATCTAACTTATATATATTATGAAATCATATTGTGTTAAACAAAAGAAAGTGACTGAATGTGTTGAACCTTCAGGTTACAAAACAGCCAAAAATGGCAGACTAATGTTCTTTTGCACATGTGCTGAATGCGGCATCACTAAAACTCGATTCGTTAAAAAACAGGGAAACTAAACAGCCCGTTGGGAGCGGGCTTACTCAGTGATATTGCTAATACAGGAACTGAATTGTTCCTAACTAAAGGAGTACCTTATCTTGGCAAAAAAGCAGTTGAAATGGGTAGATATTATGGTTCCGAATTAATGAGAGATCCAAAGTTGCAGAAAAAAGCAATCGATTATGGTTTGAGAAAAATGAATCCTCTACTTCATAAAGTTGGATCAGAAGCTCTCAATCAATTGTCAACGAAAATAAGACCGAATAAAAAATACACAACAAACAGAAAAGATCTTGATGGCGGTGCTCTTGATATTCACAAAGCTATTGGTAAACTGCCAAAACCAAAAAGCGGATGGACACTACCTGGGCATCATTACACCGGACCATATAATGATTTGGAAAATCAACTGAAGTATGACCCAAAAACTGGTCAAATATTGGAAATATATGATATGCCCACTGGAAAAACTGATGCGATCGCAATGCAACACGATGTTGATTATTCCGTCTGCAAGGATGACAGGAAATGTAAAAACAAAGCAGATAGGAAAATGGTTCAAGCTTTAGACAACGTACCGTATAATGAAAGACAATGGGGGCATTGGTTAGCGAGAAATGTCATCAATACAAAGCAGAAACTAGGTCTCGGAGTTCCAAAAAACGGAAAAAGGCGTCGGGTAACTGGCAAGAAAAATTAGCAGATGAATTACATGCATCTATAAGACGCAACTTTACTCGGCGGCGTGTAATCGTAAATCATATTGATGAAATATGGGCAAGTGATCTAGTTGAAATGCAACAGTTTAGCAAATGGAATAAAGGTTACCGATATCTTTTGATGGTTATTGATGTTTTCAGTAAATATGGTTGGATTGTCCCATTGAAGGATAAGAAAGGCGAATCTGTCACTGAAGCATTTAAAACAATATTCAAGGAAGGTAGAAAACCGCAGTATTTATGGGTCGACAAGGGAAAGGAGTTCTATAACAAACACTTGAAAGACTTATTAGAGAAAAATGGGATACATATGTACTCCACTGAAAATGAGGAGAAATCCTCAGTGGTTGAAAGATGGAATAGAACAATCAAGTCCAAAATGTGGAAGCAGTTCACAGTTCAAGGTAATACAATGTATCTCGATATGCTGTCCAAACTAGTAAAACAGTACAACAACACAAAACATTCAAGCATAAAAATGACACCTGTTGAAGCATCTGATAAAAGGAATGAAGGAACCGTTTACTTCAATCTATATGGTGATACAGAAACATTAAAACAGAAACCAAAATTTCAAATAGGTGATAAGGTCAGAATATCTAAGTATAAACGGAATGTGTTTGACAAGGGTTACACACCAAATTGGACTGAAGAAGTGTTTACAGTTGATAAGATGCAATACACTAATCCTATAACTTACAAATTAAAAGATCTCAGAGGTGAAGAGATACAAGGCAGTTTTTATGAACCTGAATTATTGAAAGCTAAACAGGATATTTTTCGTATTGACAAAGTGATTAGAAGAAACTATAAAAAGAAACAAGCTTTGGTAAAATGGAAGGGATACAGTGATGAATTCAACAGTTGGATACCATTGAAAGACATTGAAAACATATGAATCGTTTCTGGCTATGTTTAAACGCACTCAAAAAATCTATTTAAAAAATAATGTATAGTATCATTTTATGATGGATTCACTAAGACATTTGGTTTTTTTATTCGAAGAACTTGACCATATGAATAGACAAAAAAATGAGCTAGAAGATAAAATAAATCGCATCAAAAATCAATTGAAAGAAATCAAAGATTTTGACAAAATGTATCATGAAATGAGACAAAAGATTTGGGAACAGATAAAAGATTTGGGAACAGACAATTGATCAAAAAGAAAAACCCCAGTTTGAACCAAAGTTATGTAACATATATGACAATAACTACGGTTTATACTGTTTATTTGCTATGTTTAAACGCACCTTGACAAATTTTATTTAAAATAATATATAGTACATGTATATATGGACAAGTTTGAAAATGAAGAAAAATTTGGTTTCTATTATGAGAGTTCTCAAGATTCCCATTCGTCAGACTCCGATTGGTCATGCTCGCAAGAAAGTCAGAACACTTCTGACTCTTCTCAAGAAATGACTTCCGATGATGAGAAAAAACCTATATAAAAATAATGGGAAAAATTACAAATCAGCTGGAAAACATTCTCATCTGAGAACCAAAAAACATTTCAAAAATGCATACACATATGACACAGGATACATTTATGATAAAAAAGAAAACACATAAGAATGAATAAACTTTTTACTATCACTTCTTGCAGTTTTGAACATTTGTTCACCGAATGTTTTGAACTCAATTCAATTTGTGTTTCATACACATTTCTTGCCACTTGCTGTCATATTTTGTTTGGCAGATTTTATTATGCAAGTACTTGCTGCCGTTTTTGAGAGTCTTTTTGCATTTCAAGCATTGGTACTCTTTTTTATTCCATTCTTGCTTGCGTTTCTTTTTGTCTTCGTCAGAAACTCTTCTCGGTTTAATATTGGCGGATTTGAAATGATCCGCAGGCAAGTCTTCTTCTTTGGCGTATTCAAACTTGTATCTACAGCCGTCTTTTTTTGACAAACTGGTTTTATGATAATAGAGTTTCTCACAAATCGCTCTTATTGTGCTACTGTCTATTCCTAAATGCTGTTGGGTGCAATAAATGCTACTAAAATATGAAACTTTTTCAGTTTCAATGTTGACTGCTTTTACGCATTTTCTATTTTTTCTAAGTTGGGAAAAATCAATATTTTTTGCAGCTTTATTATTGTTTTGCTGTGTAGTTACAAGCTGTAAATTTTGCAAGCGATTGTCATTCCTGACATCATTGATATGATCAATAAATTTTCCTTCTGGTATAAGACCGTTGAATGTTTCCCATACAAACCTGTGAACAAAAACCTTTCTTTTTCTACAACCATGTTTTCTGGCGCTGAAATACATATAACCCTTAGGACTTTCAGAACCTCTGAAGGGGTGTTTTTTGAAAATGTGAACAATGTTACCATCTTTGTCAGCGGCGTATAAATCATAGAACGGGTGAACTCGGTAAACGCTTTCATTAATTACATTTGTAATCGTCATAATAGGAATTATTGTTTCTCGTTTAAATGTTTTATGAAAACATACTTAAAAAAATGCCAAGATTAATAAATATGTATAGTATGAAAAATAATATCTCTGTTAATATTATGGATCATTCGAATTTAAAAAATTTGACCAAAGAAGAATTAATAAATATTATAAAAAATTTAACTACCAAAGGCGATACAAAACCTGGTCGCCGACGACCAATACCGTTACCTCGCCGAAGCGTGAGACAGATGGTGCAAGATTATGAACAACAGGCCGTACCAGTGGCATCTCTAAGAACCAAACGACCAGTGGCCGCGGTGAGAACAAAAATACCGGTTGCCGCTCCAAGGATGATAAAAAAACCAGTTCCATTACCAAGGACTATAATACAAAAAACCAACAAGGCTTTAAAAGGGTTCACCAAGTCTTATGAAATCAACATAAAAAACAGCAAAGACCCACTAATGCAACTGCAAAACACAAGAAAGGCTGTTGCCATCCATATCGAAAAAATATTGAAATCAATGACAGGTCTAAAGTTTGTTGAAACACTGAGGGTCACATTTGAAAAACAACTAGGGCGCGAAGAAAAAATTACGAAAACAGCGTATTTCAACAGTCAACCCCAAACAATAACAAATGACACACAAATTGAACTAGCTTTATCTTTGTCAAAACAAGCCATACTAAACAAGATTGCAGTTTGGATTTCAGAGGGATCTGGTTGGACTATTCAATCTGTTGAAAATCATTATATCAATGTGGTAAAATATGAACCAATGAAAGGATCTTCTTATATAAAACTACCCACAGAACTCAGACATAATAACAAAGGATTGATCAACATGAAAAACGAGGACAATGAATGTTTCAGGTGGTGCCACATCAGGCATCTCAATCCTCAAGACAAAGATGCACAAAGAATAAAAAAATCAGACAAAGCATTCATCAAAAATTTGGATTATACAGGAATTGTATTCCCAGTTACCGCCAAACAGTACAACAAAATAGAAAAACAAAATGAGATCAACATCAATGTTTTTGGTTATGAAAATAAACAAAAATATCCAATCCATGTCTCAAAAGAAAAGTATGAAGATTGCATGAATCTGCTTCTCATCACCGAAAATGAAAACAAGCATTATGTATTGATCAAACATTTCAACAAGTTCATGTATGATGTTACAAAGCACAAAGACAGTAAACATTTCTGCATGCATTGTCTTCAGTGTTTCAGTTCTGAAAGAGTCTTGACTGCTCATAAAGAAAACTGTTTCCAATTGAATGGCGCACAAGCAATAAAAATGCCTGACAAAAATAACAACATATTGAAATTCAACAATCCACACAGACAACTGCCAGTTCCATTCGTAATATATGCAGATTTTGAAGCAATAACAGAAAAAATCCACGGCTGCCAGCCGAATGATGACAAATCATACACAGAGGCTTACCAGAAGCATACAGACTGTGGTTATGGATACAAGGTTGTTTGTTGTTATGATGATAAATACACAAAACCATTGCAAATTTACAGAGGCGAAAAAGCTGTGTACAAATTCATGAACGCTATGTTGAGTGAAGTCAGATATTGCAAAAAGGTTATGAAAGAATGTTTCGACAAACCATTAAAAATGACAAAATATGATGAGGAACAATTCAAAAAAGCTGACAAATGCCACATATGTGAGAAAGAATACAATAAAACTGATGTAAGAGTAAGAGATCACTGCCATGTAACAGGCAAGTACAGAGGATCTGCTCATAAAGATTGTAACCTGAATTTCGCATTGACAGGTAAAATACCAGTTATATTTCACAATCTCCGTGGGTATGACAGTCATTTTATAATGCAAGAGATTGGAGCTATTGTAAAAGAACATGAATACATAAATAAAAAAGGAGAAAAATGCCAAATGAATATCAATGCTATACCAAATAATATGGAAAAGTACATGGCTTTCATGCTTGGCAATCATCTGACTTTTATCGACAGTTTTCAATTCATGAGCTCTGGTCTCGACAAACTGGTTAGTAATCTACCAAAAGAAGCATTAAAGTTCACTTCTCAAAAATTCCAAGGGAAAAAACTTGATTTGATGTCTCAAAAGGGAGTATATCCATACGACTTCATGGACAGCTTTGATAAATTCGATGAAAAGCTGCCGCTGAAAAAAGAATTTTACAGTCTGTTAAATGATGAACATATAAGTGACAAAGACTACGAACATGCCCAGAATGTGTGGAACACTTTCGATCTAAAAAATATGGGCGAGTATCATGACTTATATCTGAAATCTGACATACTTCTGCTAGCAGATGTATTTGAAAACTTTCGAAAGACCTGCCTGCAATACTACAAACTTGATCCGTGTCATTATTTCACATCACCTGGTTTGTCATGGGATGCTATGTTAAAGATGACTGATATTAAATTGGAGCTTATGACTGATGTCGATATGTTTCAATTCATTGAAAAAGGCATGCGTGGAGGGACTAGTTATATTGCCAACCGATATGGTAAAGCAAACAATAAATACATGAAGACATATGATAAGAAGGCGCCATCAAAGTACATCATGTATCTGGATGCAAACAATTTATACGGTTGGGCTATGAGTCAATATTTACCGACAGGTGGATTTAGATGGATGACAACAAAACAGATTGACAAAATAGATCTGTCCAAATACAATGAAAACAGCAAAAAAGGATTGATACTGGAAGTCGACTTGGAATATCCAAAAGAATTACACGATTTGCACAATGACTACCCACTGGCACCAGAAAAGGTGAAAGTGACTGAAAATATGCTGTCCGAATATGCTAAAAATATTGCAGAGAAGCATAAAATATCAACTGGTTTAGTCCACAAACTGATACCAACACTGAGCAAGAAAGAAAAGTATGTCCTTCATTACAGAAACCTACAATTGTACATCGATCTTGGTTTGAAATTAACCAAAGTCCACAGAGTACTGGAATTCGATCAGTCGCCATGGTTGAAGCAATACATTGACTTCAATACAGAGAAAAGAACTAATGCTAAAAATGCTTTCGAAAAAGACTTCTTCAAGCTTATGAACAACAGTGTATTTGGAAAAACAATGGAAAATATCAGAAAGCGAGTAGATGTAAGATTAGTCACTGATGAAAAAAAATTAGTAAAAATGGCTTCTAAACCGACATATGTAAGTAGCAAGATCTTTAATGAAAATTTAGTAGCTGTTCATAAGATCAAAGAAACACTAATCTTAAACAGGCCGGCATATATAGGTATGTGCATCTTAGATCTAAGCAAGACGCTTATGTATGATTTTCACTACAATTATATCAAACAAAAATACGGCAGCAAAGCGAAATTGTTATTCACAGACACAGACAGCTTGACCTATGAAATTGAAACCAATGATGCGTATCAAGACTTTTGGAATGACAAAGACAAATTCGACAACAGTGATTATTCACCAGATTCACAATATTTCGACAAGACAAACAAAAAAGTTATAGGCAAATTCAAAGATGAAGCAGCAGGCATACCGATAACCGAATTCGTTGGATTGAGATCAAAAATGTATTCATATATGAAAGAAAATGACCAAGGCGGAAAAACGGCCAAGGGCATCAAAAAGAACATAATCAAAAAGAACATCACTCATACAAATTATAAAAACGTTTTGTTTGACAACGAACAAATGCATCATAATATGAAAACCATCAGAAGCAGCTTACATCAAATCGGCAGCTATGAACTCAATAAAGTATCATTATCTTGCTTCGATGATAAGCGGCACATACATGATGATGGTATGACAAGTTTCGCATACGGCCACTATAAAATATAAATACTGCCTCGCCACGGCATAGATTCGCAGAAATATAAAACATATATATTTCCAAGAAACACAAAATCAATACCCAGCGGGCCACGCCCATCATGCCACGCCCAAAATCAATCGCCAGCAACATCTTACGTAGCATGGGGATTGGGGACGTTTAAGCGCATTTTGCGAAATGCGCTGAAACCCCCAATTCCCTATACTACTATATTTCTTTGACGTTTCTTGTCCGGACGATGACGTGACCAAATTTGAGGTTATTTGGAGGTCGTGAGTACCTGACGATACATTGTCATTTTCCCATGCACAAAACATTAATACCAGTTTCATTCCTTGCACGCTTTCACAAACATTTCCTGTCTAACTCACATCAAATCAAATCATATCAAATCATGGGTTGGTTTTTGAGGAGAGGGGAAAACCGGAGTACCCCACGGAGAAAAACCTCTCGGTGCAGAGCAGAGAACCAGCAAACTCAACCCACATGTGACGCCAATTCTGGGAGTCGAAACCCGGCGACTATATAAATAATAATTAACCCGGCGACTATATAAATAATATTTAACTTCATTGTAAGTGTCAAGTGTATAGAGCGCTGAGGCACCAGTCTGCATGTAACTGGGGACACTGTACAGAAATCAACTCGTATGAAATTGAGGAGAGGGGAAAATCGGAGTAGTACCCGCATAAAAATCTTTGGGAGAAGAGAAGAGAACCAACAAACTCGACCCACATATGACACAGAGTATGGGAATCAAACATTCCCAATTGTTACATTCCCATTCCCAATTTTTTAGACAGTGAATGTACATTTTCGATTCGCAACAACTTATTTATGTATTTGTTTATTTAACTTTGCCAGTCAAGCTGACAGAGCGCCACAACAGCTTGCGCCAATTACTGTGGCCCTTCTTTACCCTCCCACCCATGATACACAACAAAAGACAGACCACAACACCAGGAACTACGTGCCCTACTCTTAGCGACAAGTGTGTGGGTTCTTTTACGTCCCACAGGATTATGAACATTGAAGAGTTGTGAGACGGGACATCGGGCTCATCGTCCTTATCCGAGAAGACTTGAAAGTCTAACCATTTGCAGATCATTGTAGTTACAAAGGCAGCACTTTCTCCTCAGTTATTTTAAGACGCTGAGTGTTGGTCCTGCCAAGGTTTAACTCACGACCGCCCACGTGACAGCCCGGTGCTCAACCAACTGAGCCACCAGTGCGCGGTGCACTTTGAACAGTTGATACATGGCAATTTTCCTTTGTATGACTTCCTAGTAGGCCGTCGCCGTCGCCTTTAGGTAAGCTCCTTACAGGTTCTTCGACAAAGATAACAATGGTGCCACGCAATGAACAAATGTCAGTGAACGAACAAACCGAGCTCAAGAGTGATCTATTGTTTTCATCCACCAAAATAGCGGCGATGAAGTAACGTGAAAACCTACTATTTTGAAAATATAATTCCGCATTATTGTAGTAATTTCGCAAATATCACGATTCTAATTCATTCGGCATGTTAAATGTGTACAGAGTATCCGGGGATTCAGTAGATGGTTTGCAACCCATCGCCGTAGAGACAGATGTACAATGTACAATTGCTGGTGGACCAACAAAAGAAGCTAGTGAGAAGTCTTTTGTTTTCGTCCACCAACATGGCGGCGATGGAAACCACGATTGGTACGAAAAATATTTGTAGAGAAACAAACTATCGATCTCTTTGGTCATTTCACGTCGTTGAAAACAAGAAAACGACGAAGAATTGTGATAAACTGGAAAAAGGTTTGGGTCGTGTGCAACCACTGTTTTCGGGTAAAAAAGCCTTTTTGGGAAGAGAAGAGGTCCTCGTTTTCGACAATTTCGCTCTTGCTAAAGCTCCACAGTCATCTTTCAATTACTCTTGCCTTGGGGCAAATTCTAGGTATTTCACTTTTCCTTGCAAACCAATACAATTAGAAATTGCCGTTTTGTTCGACCTACTCCGCAAAAAGATAAAACACGAGAACAAGGATGGAATGGATGCAAGCCATTAGCTTTGCCACGGTACTATCTTAGCCATCCAGAACAACAGCGGACATGCAGTAAATAATCTCGGTGCAGTAACAACAAATTGTACAATTATTTCGCGGTTTCCAATGGTTTAAAGACATCCCTTCTAGCGATACAATCTTAACTACTCACCGTCCTGCTTGGTCGATCTCTTTCGAAAGATAAAACAAGAGAAAAATGATGGAAAGAATTTCGCAGATCAAGCGAAGGCCATTGGCTTTGCCACTGTACTGTTTTGGATTATCTTGAGTTGACCCATAAATCAGCGCATAGGACAACACAGTTAAGAAACCAATGTACAGCGACGCTTGAACGCTAGAAAAATGAATATTGAGGAGAGTGATAAGTCTACAAAGTAAGATACGAGGTTGAAAAATCTTGCAAAAGTCACACCAAGCCAAGAAATTTCAGATTGCATTTATTTTATGCTCCTTGCAAATATTACTGATAAATTTTTGAAAAGTTTCCCTAAATCACTTGTCTTTTCTGTTTCCTGAGACCTTAAGAACCAAAAAACCAATGTAGAATCTTAAGCAAATCACAACAGTCGCAATTCGGCAAATGAATCAATGACCTCAAACCGAGCAAGTGCAGCAGGTGCAAAGCGCTCGAAACTGTTTGAGCACAATGGGCCATTTCCGAGTTCATGTCTGTCTCCTCTTCAAAGCGAGTCTAAATGCGAAGTTTTCGTTATGAAAGCTAGTTTTCATTCATACGTAAAGTAGAACTAATTACCTTGTCTTTTCTCGCCTTTAATAAATTCAAAAGATAAAAATACGTATCTCAAGTTACAAGTCAATCAAATAAAAAAATTAAGAGCTCCAGAACATCAAGGAATCAATATCATATCTAAAAATAAGTCTATTCACATTTGAAGAGCTCTGTTGTCACTGTAGGATTATAGAAGTCTGGTTTTCTTAGCGCGTAATTGGTGAAACTCCTTTCTGGCAAAATCTTCACAACCAGGTGATCTGGTGAAGTAATTCGGAGGACTGGGGAGAAAAATTTTAACCCTAACCCTAACCTTATTTTCGAATTCAACATGGCAGAGCCGAGGTTAGAGCTCGTCGGGTCTACTTGAATGTTCATTCAGTAACAGGAAGGAAATGCGGTAGACACGGAATGGTCTGTTCAGTTTTGGCGATGGAAATACTGCAGGGAGTTTGGAAACAACACCTAAGGCAGTGCGCGGTTGTGGGATACGGCGTTAAAATGTTTCTCCCCAGTCCTCCAAATTACGTCACCAGATCACCTGGAAGGGGCGAATTTGTCCTCATGGCCTTCTAAAAATACGGCAATCTGATCTTTCGTACTTAGACTCGCTCTGAAGAGGAGGCAGACATGAACTCGGAAATGGCCAATAGGTTTTCTTTGTTTCTTATTGGTTGAGAAAGTAGTAGAGATTTTTCAGCGAATAAGTACAAAGAACCAATGCAACACCCTAAGAGCCATCCTTAAGGAAAGGTAATAAACTGTCTGCGACAAAACATTTCCAGCGAGATACTCACCAAAACCACCAATGTCCAAACTTTTTCCATTTCCTTGTAACTAACATTCGGACTACGGGGTGCTGAATTGCTTCCTAAGAAAAAGTCAAAGGTAAAAGGAATTACAGCATTCAATACCTATATTACAATTGTAATAGGACGCATTCTTGTATTTTAATAGGCGGTAAAACAATCTGTCATAAAATCGATTTACATTGTTACGACTAACAATCTCTGACTCTATTTGGTTACCATATCCCAAAGCCTAGGTTATCATCAATCGCAAAAGTGAGTGCATTCAATCTTCATCCAATACACACAAACTGTAGATTGCAGTCAGGTGCATTATTTCGCTAAAATTTTTAAGTCTCGCTTTCGTTCTGTTGATCTTGTTGGTCAATCAATGACCACTTCGCTTCTCCAGTATGAACGGTCTCTTTTAAATAAACCAAGTCAGGGCGCTGAAAATCCAGCAACAGACTAACAAACAAATTAAAATCGACCTCGAACGAAAATAGTATTCATAACTTGTGCATCTGCATCATTAATGGACCAGATATTTGTGGCTTGGACTGAATGCTAACGGTTTAACTACGCATGAGGATTTCTTAATTCATGGTTTATCAGTGTATTCTACCTTGTCTTCACTGTCAGCAATCAGTCGTAGACAAGACATTGACTTCAGGTTAAACATATTATTCACAGTTGGCCCGTCAAACCACGGTCGTCTTCCTTGATCATCAGCATCCAGCACGTGATACCAAAAGTAATAATTCAAAGGATCATCCGGGATACTTCTACAGGCACGCTCAATTCGGTCGGTGACCTGAAGTTCTTGAAACGTCTCTGGCATGTAAGGCCAATGAGGAATAACAAGGCGATCGAGAACAGCTGTAACCGTTTTCTTCCGGAAAGAAACAAAGGTTCTCAAAGCTATCAAACATATATCATTACGGATGATGATGATGATGATGATGACTATATTTAAGTCTCAAGTGCACAAGTGCTTTACTAATTGGCGAGATAGTGAAAGCAGAATCACTGAATTTGGTGGGAGGGGAAAACCAAAAAAACCGTCGGAACAGAGTAGATAACCAACACACTCTACCCACAGACACAGAGTTTGGGAACTGAAGCCGGGAAGAAAGACGGCAAGCACGAGGATTGAAAACTCTATTGTCGCGGGTGCTAACGTCCTGCACATAACCTCAAATTTGTCCATTTCTCGTCGTGTCCAGCAAGAGAACGGCAAAGAAATGTACCAAAATGTAAAACGATCTTGCACGGCGTGCAAAGCCATTGTTTTTAAATTAAACCTACTGCTTGTGGTGTACTTGTCGACGTCGCCCTTGCTTAAGCCCTCTAAAATATACAGTCCTTCCGTAAATAAGCGAAAAAGTAAATTCGTGGTTGCTTTGAGGCTGGAAAATCTTGCATGATTTGTTTGGCGAATCAGAATGGATTGCCTTGGTCTGTTCACAGTTAGTTGATTAACTATGGGCTGTTGCAAATTGGCCATTTTTGTGGGTAACAATAACAATTGATATATACTACGACGCATCAGGGGCACCCAACGAGAATGTAGTTCAAAACCACTTAAACATAGCATTGTTAAACGTATTTTGGTATTTAAACGGTAGATATAGGTATATTTTTATCCCCTAAAATTTTTTCATCTGTTCGGACTTCCTAGCTGAAAGTCTAGTGAAAGTTTCAGCCAGAGAAAAAGGCTCCCGAAAATTCTAGGTGACCTTTTTAGGGTAAAAATCCGTTTAAATGGGCAATTATACCATTTTTTAGATGTTCGAAAATCCTAGGACAGGCAGGCAAGTGTTACAGCCCGTACTCGTACTGGAAGAGTGATAAAGAAACCTAAGAGACTGGATCTGTGAATAGTTATACTAACCCCACCCTAGTGTGTAGGACTTAGAGTGTCATGTGACTTTCGTTGTTGTTCCCGCTCTTGTTATCGAAGGTTTTTGTACGTCGTAGCATTTCACTCGTATACATCCACTTTGTAAATCGATGTGTAGCCGAGTCCAGTGGATTAAAGTTGTGTTACGCTTCAGTGTCTCGTCGTAATTCCTAACATGGTCCTTCACAGCCGGAGAAAAGGAGATATTTCAGCAGTAAATTTGTAATTCTTTGCAAGGTCATCAGTTGCAACCACATGGCCACCGGTTCAACTCACAGTCGATCAAATTCGTGAAATGCTTGGAAAAAAGGGATTGCCGACTACTGGAAAGAGAAAAGTCTTACTGGAAAGGTTAGTGAACGCTCAGCGTGATTCGAAGTCAAATGTTATTGCACCAGAATTAAAGGAAGGTTCGAATTTCGCCGAGGCTTCGAAGGAACCTCTTCAAGTGAAAAGTGAAGTTGAAATTCAGGAGGTTAGTTCGATTAGACGTAAAGCCAGAGTCTTGCAAATGGATGTGGATGCGTTGATTCAGGATATTTTGTATCTAAGTCAAAATGCAAGCAACAAAATCAAAGTACAATTGAGAATTGAAAGGCTAACTGTGTACCGTGAGAATTATCTTCAACTGAGAAATGAATTAATCGCGCTTGTTGCAGAGGATATGATGGAGGAGGAACTCCGAAGATGGGGAAAAATTCTGAGTGAAGTAGATAAAGCTGTGGATGCTGCTCATGAATTCCTAAATAAAGAATGCGATGTGGGAGATCACTCCTCGAAGGATATTGCATACAGTGACAGTCGTGTATCCTCAAATCTGAAATTACCGAGAATTGAGTTGCCAAAGTTTAATGGCGATGTGTTGAAATTTCAAAACTTCTGGGATCAGTTTGAAGCTGTAGTGCATAACAATGTTGATTTACCAAATGTTCAGAAGTTTACTTATCTACGCTCGGTGCTAACTGGAAATGCCTTGAAAGTAATAGACGGATATGAAGTAACCGGAGCAAATTATGAAGCAGCTGTTGAATGCCTTAAACACAGGTATGGAAGAAAACGTATGATCATCTCATTTCTAGTGAAATCTGTCATCAAGCTGGATGCTAAGTCAGTTGTTAATGCATCCTCCCTCAGAGATCTCTATGATACCTTTATGAACAGAACTAGAGCTTTAGAGGCTCTTGGAGAAGATCCAATGAGCCATGGATGTATTTTGTTACCCCTTTTTGAGACCAAGTTACCACCTCAGTTATTGGAAAAATGGGAGTTGACACTTGCAGACACTCAAGAAGATGAAATAGGCCTTGAATTGTTCTTTAAATTTCTTAACCGGCAAGTTGTGTCCAAAGAAGCAGGAGAAAGAAGTTCAAATGGGAACATCACCCCAGGCAATCACAGTTCTGATAAAAGTAAAGAAAACCGAAGAAAGTCTTCATCTCCCAAAATGGGTGGTGAGAATGAGATGTATACTGCTTCTGCACTACTTGGTGAAACACGCCCTCCAACACAACCAAATTGTAATTTCTGCAAGGCAGATCATGACTCACAAAATTGCCCAATGTTTAATGAAAAATCACTTGATGGCAGATGGAAACTAGTGCAAGAGAACAAACTGTGTTTCAATTGTTTAAAACCTAGCAACCACAAGCACTTCTCCAGAATTTGTCGCCATCCTAAGTGTTCTGTAGCGAATTGTGGTCACCGACATCACTGGTTATTGCATGGGCAGCAGTCAGTTGTTTCACCTCGGCACCTAAGCAACACTAGTTTAAGTGGATTGGCTTCAACTAAGCCTGCATTACCTATGAGAGAAACACTCCTACAGACAGCATTGGCCAGGTTAATTGTTAAGGGTCAAGAAATGACCGTCCGTGTTTTACTAGATTCAGGGAGTCAACGTTCGTATATACGAAAGAACATTGCAGAGGCCCTTCACCTGCAAGGTCCCTCAGAGCTATTAAGTGTCACAACGCTAGGTGGGGAAACCAGCGAAACGAAGAGATTCCAAAGAGTGAAATTTACCTTTTCACCAATTAAGGGAGATTCAAAGGTGGAGATAGAGGCCCTTTCTATTTCCAAAATTTGTAATCCTCTCGGGCCAGTACAGACGGACTTCCATAAGAACTCTCATCTTCAAGGCTTAACTCTTGCAGATAGTTATCCTCGTGGTTCAGTTCAAGTAGATGTTGTTATTGGTGCAGACCACTACTACTCATTTGTGACTGGGGTCTGTAAGAGAGGTAGTTCCAGTGAGTCACTTGTTGCTGTGGAATCTTGCCTCGGCTGGATCGTCACGGAACAAGTAAACCGCCAATCAAGGCAAACTTCATCCATGCTGACAGTTGTAGAAAACGGTGGAGTTAACGAAACATTGAAAAGATTCTGGGAACTGGAATCAATTGGTATTGCAGAGATCGAGGACCCTGTTATGTCACAAGAGGAAGAATGTGCTGTTGCTGACTTCAATAGAGGATTGAACTTTGATGGACATAACTATGAGGTGCGACTACCATGGAAACGAGATCCTCCAAAGCTAGAAAGTAATTATGCACAAGCTTTGAGACGCCTGGAAAGTGTTGAAAGAAAGTTAAGGCAAGACCCTGTGAAAGCTAAGGCTTACAAAACAGCGATCAACGAATATGTAGAGAAAGGTTTTGCAGAGGAAGTACCTGATCAGAGTGATGACAATGGAACTGTGCGGTACTTACCGCATCATGCTGTATTTCGTGATGACAAAAGAACGACAAAATGCAGAATCGTATTTGATGCTTCCGCACGAGAAGGAGGTGATGCTTCCCTTAACGATTGTATTCTTCCTGGTCCTCCTTTACAGCCGAACCTTGCATCTGTACTGATTCGATTTAGAACACACAAAATTGGTCTCATAGCAGACATTGAAAAGATGTTTCTGCAAGTCAAACTAGCACCAGAGGACAGAGATGTTCACGGCTACCTGTGGAGAGATTTACAGCCTAACGAAGCACCAAAGGTGTACAGAATGCAGAGATTGACTTTCGGTGTGAACGCAAGTCCTTTCCTTGCAATTGCTACAGTCCACGCTCATGTAAACAAATACAAAGAAATGTTCCCGTATGCAGTAGAAGAAATTTTACAAAATATGTATGTCGATGACTGCCTGACAGGAGCCGATACAGTAGATTCGACTTTGAAGCTTCAACAAGAAATGTCAGAAATTATGATGACAGCGGCATTCAATTTGACCAAGTGGGCAAGTAACTCAGAGCTAGTAATGGATGCTATTGACCCAGCTAAAAGAGCCTCATCGCCATTCGTGGAGTTCAATTCGAGCGACCCCCTAAAAGCACTTGGCGTGTCATGGGACTTGAACTCTGACCACTTTAGATTCCTCGCACCGAGTGGAATCATCTCATCCCATGATCCAATGTCAAAGAGAAGTCTACTTAGTCTGGCATCGAAAATGTTTGACCCACTGGGACTGATATCACCCTTCACTGTTAGAGCCAAAATCCTTTTCCAAGAGTTGTGGTTGAAAGGATTACAGTGGGATGACCCGTTAGATAGCGACACTAAAGCAAAGTGGTTAAGTTGGAAGTCCGAGTCGTTGCAGCTAAAAGATGTGACTATCCCTCGATGCTTCGGAAATGGTATTACGCAAGACTCTGTGGTAGAGGTGCATGGTTTTGGAGATGCTTCCCCCAAGGCGTATGGAGCAGCAGTGTACATTCGAATAAGAGACAAGCAAGACAATGTATCCTCACAGCTGGTAATATCGAAGTCCAGAGTCGCGCCCATTAAGAAGGTGTCACTTCCAAGGCTGGAACTTTTAGCAGCAGTTGTAAATGCCAGGTTGCTAAAATTTGTTGTAGGGGCTTTGCCAATGAAGGTGGCTAGGGTTGTGTGCTGGTCAGATAGTATGGTGGCACTGCATTGGATAAAAGGGCAGAGTTCTTCCTGGAAGCCATTTGTTGCCAATCGTGTGGCTGAGGTACAGTCAACATGGGATCCTGAGTGTTGGAGGTATTGTGGAAGTAAGGAGAATCCTGCAGACTTGTTGACGCGTGGGTTAAGCTGTAGTGATATGATTTCAAGCACTTTGTGGTGGAATGGACCCCAATGGATGTCTTCGCCTTGTGAACCACTACCCGCTCAACCCGAAAACGAAGCTGCTCCCGCCGAAGCTTGCGAGGAAAAAAGAACTACCCATGTGTATACAGCAGTCGTTGCAGAACCACTGATTGATATGTCACGCTACGGGACATGGTTAAAGTTGATTCGAGTAACTGCTTATGTATTGAGAGCGGTCAAGTTGTTTAAGACTAAGTCCAGGTCTTGTGAAAGGGAACTGTCGGCGGACGAGGTGAGGCAAGCCGAGATTAAATGTTGTATGTGGGTGCAGGAAGTGGTCTACAAAGAAGAATTAGAGAAACTGAAAGCTGGAGAGGTACTTCCCAGTAACAGCCGCCTCCTGAAACTGGACCCTTATTATGACAGAGATGATCAGGTATTAAGAGTTGGTGGGAGACTACAGTTTGCTGATCTTCCCGAACAGAGCAAGCATCAAATAATCTTCACTCACGGACATCCTGAAGTTGCCAAGATGGTGCAAGATGTACATAAGAACATGTTGCATGCTGGTCCAGAAACGGTATTATCAACTTTAAGGCAGAAAGTTTGGCTAACTCAAGGAAGACGTGAGGTTAAACGTGTTATCAGAAGATGTGTAGCTTGCCAAAGACAACGAGTTGGACCTTGTGCCCAGAAAATGGGTCAGTTGCCAGAGGAAAGAATTTCCTGTTCACGAGCTTTCGCGCATGTTGGGACTGATTTTGCGGGACCACTGTATGTGAAAGAGGGCTTAAACATTAAGAAAGCATATGTGTGCATTTTCACATGCGCATCATCTCGTATGGTTCACCTGGAACTTACACATAGTTTGACAACTGATGAGTTCCTTCAAGCTTTTAGTCGCATGACGAGTCGTACGGGTCTTTCCCATACAGTGTGGTCAGACAATGCACAAACCTTCAAGGCAGCAAGCAGGGAAATTCAGAAATTATACGATGAACCCACTACTGAAAGTCAAAGAATGTGGAGTACGCTGGATCAAGATCAAATCAAGTCAGAGTTCTCATCACGAGGGATCAAGTGGAAATTCATCACAGAGCGTTCCCCATGGAGAGGTGGATGGTGGGAACGATTTTGCAGAGCGATAAAAGAACCACTGCGTAAGGTCCTTGGAAGGGCACTTCTCACCTTTTCTGAGCTAAACACGTTGCTGGTCAGAATCGAAGGTATCATTAACTCGCGGCCGTTGACCGCAGTAAGTGATGATTGCAGAGACCCGTTACCTATTACACCTGCTCATCTTGCAATTGGTAGGCCAATTAACCAGTTACCGGAAAGGAAAGAAAATAGCTTAGAGGAGACCAGTAAGAGGACTGTCGAAAGGTATCTCTACCTGCAGAGACTACTCAATCACTACTGGAAGCGTTGGAAACAAGAGTACCTACATCTCCTATCGGTAAGAAACAAGTGGCGTAAAGAGATCCCTTCTATTCGAGTAGGCGACATTGTACTTATTTCTGACGACAATGTGCCGCGCACCAAATGGCCGTTGGCTAAAGTTGAAAGGGTTTATCCAGGTAACGACGGGCTTGTACGGACCGCTACAGTTAGAGCGCATAACAGTTTCTACAACAGACCTGTTCAACGTTTACACAAGTTAGAGATTGAGTCAGCAGATTCACAAGTTAGCCCGGAAGCAGAGGATCCAGTCCATGGTGGGGAGAAGCCACAAACGAACACTGTTCATGCTGCAAGTATACCTGTTTCCAAGCCTAAATTGAGCGTTGTCCTCCCCGAAGGAGGACAAGGTGGGGAGAATGTTACAGCCCGTACTCGTACTGGAAGAGTGATAAAGAAACCTAAGAGACTGGATCTGTGAATAGTTATACTAACCCCACCCTAGTGTGTAGGACTTAGAGTGTCATGTGACTTTCGTTGTTGTTCCCGCTCTTGTTATCGAAGGTTTTTGTACGTCGTAGCATTTCACTCGTATACATCCACTTTGTAAATCGATGTGTAGCCGAGTCCAGTGGATTAAAGTTGTGTTACACTTCAGTGTCTCGTCGTAATTCCTAACAGCAAGCAAGAAATTTTACAACAAATGTTCCGAAAATTCTAAATCTCAAATCGTCTTCCGAACAGACATTTTCCGAAAATTGACGTTGGGTGCTCCTGACGTATCGCTTCTTGTGGATCCAGACATGAATATTAATTAACTTTTCAGTAAAAATTATTTTACCTTCATGTCATGTTTTCCTGTTTTAGGATTTTTGTGGCTGATAATATGACCAAAACTAAACTTTGCTGCTTCCTCTAAGGCATCATTGTACAAGAAAAGGTCGTGCACCCTGATAAGACACATGTACAAAGTAAGCCATTCAACAACAAAGTAAGTTCTTACTAGTAATTAATTCCTATCTCATTCACCTGTAGTATCGAAGGGTTATTGGGAGAATGGACATCTGTGTGAATAGAAAGACCTAGAAAGGTCTGCCCTGGCAAGAAGAGCTTCCAAGATCATCAAAAATCTTCAGAGGATCTTAAGAACCTGCCAAAGATCTTTGAAAGATCTTACAAGAACCCTTCAAGAGAACTTGAAATATCTCCACCTGACAATTGCAGAAAGACCTTGCTAAGAATTCTAAAGATCATTGAGGAAAATGAAGGTGACCTTTGAAGCACAGCAACAGTATAACATAGCTTCTCAACTATGGCACCAGCATTTTGAATGCATTTGATAACTAAAACTGCTTAATTTGTCAAGTTTCCAAAATGTTTGGTAGTACAATTTAATAAATAGCAACTGAGTTTTTAAACAGCTCATTAAGTTCCAAGCATTAATTACCATTTTCAAAAAAACAGATACACAAAAGTATTTGAGGTACTCACTGTCAGTGATTGCAACACACATACAAATACCTTTTCACAGAGTACAAAAGTGCAACTTCTTCAATATTTAGTGAATGAGAAGAAGGGGATGAATTTGGAATTCACTTTTGTTACCAAACTATAAGCAGTTTATTTTGTCATTGTTGTTTTTTGTTTATTTTTGCATAAAACAATGGATATTAAGGTCAGTAAAGCATGACACAATCCCAAGAATAAACTGCTTGTAAAATGCACTGCATTATACGTTGATGAATGAAGCAAACAAGTCCTTGTAAAAAGGATGTCCTCCCTACCTGTCAGGCTTCATTTGGGATATAAGATAAGCTGCTGTTTCATCATTGTATGACATCAATGCCTTTTCAACGGGTAAATATTTCATCTTTTTTCCAACTTGTCGAGTTTCTGTGTATAGGAGTGGAGGATACTTCTCAACAAGCAACTTTGTAACACGAAGAAAATTCCACTCCACAGCGAGGTGAAGTAGTGTGGGACGTGCAGGGTCTTCCACAGCACGGTAGTACCTATACTCCTCATCACTGTCTCTTTCCAAAACTATTTCTGTGAAGCGGCTAATCTACAAAAAGATACCACATTAAAATATCCTGTCAAGTCCATGTTGAAACAATGTTATGTCTATCGCTTATTTATTACTCATTTATAATTTATGAATTCGAATAAGTAAAGATTTGGTAAAACATTTGACAATAAAAATCTGCGATAAAATATTATAAAACAACATGGCACGACGTTTCGACGTTTCCAGAACGTCATTATCAAGTAAAAAAGAAGTAATGAAATAGAGTATATATATATAGTGAAGATATGAATAAATTAAAAGGCATTAAAAGTTAAACAAAGAGTTTGGCCCAGATGGAGTCGCTCTGGGTATTTAAATTGGGTCTTATTGTACTTATGTACAACATTTCATAAACGAGACAATCCCATTTCGTGCTACATTTTTTAAGCATTCTAACCTGGCTCTCATTGAGTAAGTCAATGTTCCCATGGGCATCTCTCAGATGGCGACCAATGGCAGAATATCGATGATCAGCAATGCGTTGAAACAGATGGCGCGTCGTATATCCGACGTAATACATAAGAACAATAAAACCCAATTTAAATACCCAGAGCGACTCCATTAGGGCCAAACTCTTTGTTTAACTTTTAATGCCTTTTAATTTATTCATATCTTCACTATATATATATACTCTAAATTTCATTACTTCTTTTTTACTTGATAATGACGTTCTGGAAACGTCGAAAAGTCGTGCCATGTTGTTTTATAATATTTTATCGCAGATTTTTTATTGTCAAATATAATTTATGAAAAAAAAGAAAAGAAAAAAGCACCATCATTTACATAAACCTTTTGATCAATAATTGATAATTGTGTTTCTGGTGACTTTTATGTAACACTGACTTGACAATGATTAAAGAAATGTGTAGTCTGCATATAGTGAAGCTAATTGAGGTAATTGCAGGGTTAATTTCCCAAATAACCAATGAATATGAATACTTGTCCTGATTTTTAAAAGTCAGGAATGAAATTCACACTCACACACATCACATAAGATGCAAATACTGTTTACGCAATTTTGCAAACAAAATAGAACAAAATAAAGGAGCTGCCATTAATTTGATTATTGATATTTAACACCATTTTTACAACGACTGGACTCTAATAATGCCTACCAGATATTCTAGGCTGGCGACCAGTTCCTCTTTATCTTTATACTTCACACTGGTTGGCCAATCTCTAATGATAACACAAAGAGCATCTCTGCCATGCTTTTCCATCAATCGCTCCATGCGAACCTCATCCATAGCTCTGTTCCATGATATCCCTGCTTTAGTGCTAAATTTTTCTTCCACCTTTAAATGAAGGATGCATGCAGAAGTTTATTTGGCCTTATTGATTTAAACCCTGTTTAGTAAATTACAATAGAATCTATCTACCTGCAGGTGCTAGATCACTTCCAATTTTAACTCCATCAAACACTAGGGATTTGGGTAATATATACCAGAAGTTTAATGAGATGGATGAAAGAGTTGTCCATTTCACAAAACACTTGGGCATGGAGATGCCCAAAACACCAGAATACCCAGAAAAAGAAAGCAAAGGTTTTTTCTCTACACAAAGTAAAACAAACTTGTGGTCCTAGTACAAGGGCCTTAACTATAATATTATTATTGAAAATAGAAATATACCTTCAGAGGTATTGTAAAATATAACTTAAAAAGCTAATACATTATGAAATCTTACATACAAATCTTTAAAAAGTCTTAATTAGCTTTAATCTCAATCTTTTTTAAATCTTTAACAAATCTTAATTAGCCTCTTCTCAGTTTGTGATTGTTGATGTCATGTGATTTTCATCTCATTAACATAATCCTTCCTGATACTTGACAAATCTTCAAATCCAGCTCCCAAAGAGATCACCAGATCTCCTGTTTAACAGGGACTTCGCACCATTGGGCTGTAACCCAAGATTTTAATACTACATCCTCTCAAATTCTAAACAACATTAATTTCAAGCTTTTATCATTATCCCTTGCCACCATGCATCTTTTGCTATTTCTGTTAGTGTAATTAAAAGGCATTCACAACAAAATTAATTGTCCCTTATTAGAGTAAAGCATAGTTTGACCAATATTTACACTGGGAGAACCTAGTATTTTTTCCTATGAAGGGAGGAGGAAAATGTTTATTGAGGGAAGTCATTTTAAGGGAGGAACATTTTCTGGGCCTGAATTGGGTTGACGACAGGAAGCATAGAAACAGAAACAACTGCACTCTCTTGGGTTGTGACAGCGGTCAGTGTAAAATGCAGACTGCAGACCAGGGGTAAAGTGCAGACTGAGCTTATCATTGCAACAGTTGAAAAAGCCCAAACCCTTTAGAAATGCTAACAGTTAAGCCTAAATATTATTTTAGGCCTAATCAGGCCTAAGGTTAGCATTTTTAAGGGGTTTGGGCTTTTTCAACAGTTACATTATAACCTCAGTCTGCATTTTACCCCTGGTTTTTGTGCAGTCTGCATTTTACACTGACCGGTTGTGACAGTTTGCTTTTTATTCATTTCGGGGGGGGTGGGGAATATAGCAAAACACAGGAGTAAAATATATGTATAAAGGGAATTAAAAGGAGTCCAACTAACTTCAATGACAACCACAAGCACGTGGCTAATTACCATATGCACATGCGGCTTGGATAACATCGAAACTCGACATATTTTTACGTGCAACCAAGTCGTAAAACATCTTAAATATATTTTATTTTTAGTTCTCAAGGCTTTGAAGTTTCTTAACACAAAATTCGAATTAGCTTCAGACAATGCGCGAAATTCGAGCTGAGATGGTAACAATTTTTCGTTGAAATCCACGGAAAACGTAGTTAGCTTTTAAAAGAGCAAAAACTTTTAATTTTATACGGACTAAGTGATAAGTCTTAAAGTCATATATTTTTCGCAGGTGAGAAACGAATCTTACCCTCGACCAAAAATCATCGTCAAATGGCTGTTCCAAGTCTTCAGCTGCGTCTTCTAGTTTCTTTTCAACCACTTGTATTGTTGTATAGCTGTTACTTGTCATGTTTATGAAAGATTTTCAAAGAATTCAACTTAACACGTACTTTATACTCGTCAACTTTCCTCGTCAACCATTCGAGTGGTGTCCAGGCATCCCGCAGAGTCAATGATCTGGAGGATTGGGGTTAGCGAATCGCAACATTTTCCAGAGCAGCCAAAGTCTACCGACCTCTGGGGAGCGTCTCGCAGCGTATTTCGTTTTGTTGCATTAACTATGACTAAATTGACAAAATGTGGCTAGGGTAACGAACAAATTATATTTATTGATCTCTTCAACTTGATTATATCTTGACAAAAACGCTTTATTTTTACGATTGCTCATATCTTCAAACTTAAGGTAAAGTAACTAACAAATTTCTAAAAGTTAATTAATCACACTTTTAATTTTCACGGTAAGGTAACATTGTATCAAGTCGAGACATAATCGCTAGTTAAACAACTTTCGCTGGGTGCCTTAATACACAGTCCCTTTCAGTTAGTTAATTTCATAGCTACTATAAGAGAGTTTATCCTAAGTGATCTCTCAAAATCTTGTTGTCGAATATTTTCCACATCGGAAAACCCAAAGTGGAAATCTCTCAAATCTTTTGACCCTTTTTTCAATCCTTTAGGAGGCCACTCAGATTCAAGACTTCCTCCAAACGAAACAGTAAACACCTTTGGATGTAGATGGCCATTTTGCTTTGCAAATCTCTTCTCGAGGATAATTCTCTTAAAATGCTCAATGGATTCAGACGTAAGGCACAGTAACACAACGTTGTTTCTTTCATCCAACCACTCCAAGCTATGCGGCATTTTATTTTCATCGGCGATGTTTACGAGATCTGTCACATACACGCTTCCCTCTGCCTTACCGGCAAGAGCATCGCGGAAATTGATCACAACATCTAGCTGCGCTGCATTTGAATGATGAAGAAGAAGGATTTTCTTCGTTTTGATCAACAATTTCCCTTCTGATAGCTGTCCACTCTCCCGAGGCACGGATTTAATTTGCTGTTTCTTTCTCGCTGACTCCGAGTTACCCATTCCTGAGATTAAACAAAGAAGGTGATCAAACGCTGACGTTGGTGCTTTCAGCGGAATTGTAAAGTCACAACATAAATTACTTGACACGAGCTTGAAAACAAACTAGTACTGAACTAACGCTCATCACAGTTTTAATGTCAACTGAGGTGACATACATACGGCGATATTAGAGAGATTTTAGCGTTCATGGCAAAAGAGCAAAACTGAGTTGGCTTGAAATTTGCGTTTCGTAAAAACTCAAAGAAAGCTGTTTGATTTTAGCTCATATCGTGCCTGGAAACTACTTGAGAAGTTGAGCATAGGTTACCGCACCCAGGATGGGTGTATACAGCTGAGTGAGGTGTACCAAATGACAAGGCTAGACTATAGAGTGTTTTCGGTCATGTGACCAGCAGTCATATTTGCATACTAAAACAAGAGGAAAATTTTCACTCCTCCAAAATGGCCGTCTTGACTTCATGTGGAAACACTATATAGTGGGCCGTAATTCTAGCTAGTCTTAACGCAAAATCACGTCAACGATTTTTTTTCTGAAAATCAGTCAACGAAAAGATTAAAAATATCGGTTAAGGACACATTTGCAACCCAGATCGTCCACGTGTAAATGATCTCACTGAAGTCAACGCTAAAGTATATAGAAAAGCAGATAACTCACCAAGTATGACTAAACACTGATCAGTTATAAAGTTATAGGAATAAATGTCGATGCCTCCAGACTGGGTATAAAAAAAATTACCCGTTGGGCAACAAAATTATCCAGAAACTCACAAGAACTTTTCGACAGGGTTACCGTCCCGGCGATATAGGAGTCATGTAATCTTTGAGCGAGGAAATAAATCACATAACCACGAGCTAATGGTCTATAAATGGCTTAATTTCAAGTTTGCGAGCTTTTTCCCAAGGGATGCAGTATTCACGTTTTAAACCGAAACGGTGCAAATAAAAAACATCATTATTCAAGCCGGAGATCTCGCTCTCTGGAATATTAACGAAGGCTTTGTCAGACTTACCAGGAATCCACCAGGAGGTAGCTTCGTCCCTTGCCCTGTACATTGTACAAGTAGCAAATGAAGGAGACAACAATATTCAATGGCAAATGCAGTCGGAGAAGGGTGTGACCAAAGCAAACCACATTATCACACATTTTTGCTGGTCATCGAAGCAACAGTTCACACTCAGTATATTGTTTTATTGTTCCCTCTTCCTGCGCTAACGAAAAGGCAACGTGAAATTTGTGCCTATTCTTCTTGATTAGATTGACGAAGTGATTCATCCTGAATGATGAATAGAATAACAACATCGTTGTGTATATTGTTCCTGGTTTCAAAGATTCCGCTCTCTTCAGTGTAATCAAGACTGATAAGTGAGCTCTTTCTAATTACCATGAAGCCTGAGCCGGTCATCTGTATATTGACAGCAAGCTTACTTGTATACCAGATTATGAAACCGGTAATAGCTGTTAACCAGTTTAATGGCTTTCAATTACCAGTAGTTGAAAACATTTTCGTTTATGTGTCGTGGTTATTACTAGGTGTTTGAAAGACTTTTGGTCAAGTAAACAATTTAGCTATGACTACGGAATCATGTTTTGAACACCGTGATTCCTCACGGTTGATCATCTAACACCGTATTGACAAGTCGATATAATTGTTGTTCTCACACACTGGCAAGATATAGCAATTATCTACTGAAATAACTGAGGAAAAGTCAACGGTAACTTTTAAAATCTTGAACTTTAAAGGGAATGATTGTAAGTTCATCATTTGTGTATAACAAAAACCAATTGCAAGTAAATTATGATTTAATGCAATTTTTAGACAAACTGTACAAAATTACACCCAGTTACGTATACAATTACACCGTTCTTAAGTTTTTTAAGACCTATTTTCGGTAAGAGATTTATATTGGAGAAATAAAGACGTCATAATAGTTGCATTGCAACACAACCGATACAAAATGCTGCATAAGATCGGTCCCTAAAGTTCTCGTATTTCTACCAAAAGCCAGACTAGTGGTTTCCACCCTGGCCGGTGTTTCTGGTAGTCTCAAACAATAGTAAACAATAATTCATTCATTTCGGAATATTAAGAAAAAGCTGACTATTTTATTTGCAAGCATTTTTTGTTGTGCGAATCGCATATGCGGCATGGTGTATCACTCCACAATATTACACTAAAAAGAAGAAAAAAAGGAGCGCTTATTTGTTTGTAATCGCCGACAGGTTGGCTCGGTTGAGCATCGGATCGGAGTACCGTGGGGGAGGCGTGAGTTTAACTCCGACCGGACCAACATAATAACTGAGGAGAAAGCGCTGCTCTTGTAATTACATAATGTATAGATTTAGCCAAGCTTAAAAGCGCAGCTCCCAGGTTATTTAGCTTGAGCCTGTGATCCAATCGAAACCCAGTACCTAGTCAGCGGTCAACTTAAAAGAACAGCTGCTCTCGACGGTGCTCTAAACTTAAGCGTGCGATATGGTCACGTGATACTGGTTAGCGGATATCTTATTTTAAAAGGTGTCATTTGACCATAACATGGATGTCCAAAGATGGGTTTAGTGGAAAAGACGCGGCGCGGGGCGCGCCGGCTGCAGGGGTCTGTAGAAAACACGTGATTCCGGGGTTTATGGAAAACACGGAGGGACGGGGTCTGTGGAAAACACGGGGCGACGGCGGCAGGTACAAAACACAACCCTAAACATTCATTAAAGCTAACCATAGGCCCAATTAGACCTAAACAAGAGTTTTTAGGCCTAAGGTTAGCTTTAATTAATGTTTAGAGTTGTGTTTTGTACCTGCCGCCGTCGCCCCGTTTTTTCCATAAACCCCGTCACCCCGGGCCCCGTCTTTTCCACCAAACCTCAAAGATGTACGCTGGAGTAGCTGGCGTATGGCCACCTCTATGAGCTTTAAACTTGAGCCCGCGATATGGTAACGTGATACTGGTCACATTGGAGGGGTGGACGTACGTACAGTCGCATGGTTTTCTCGCACAGATGGGTTACCATATTTTCTTTCCAATGGTGCTCCGCGCGCGAGCTCCGCTATTTTAGTGGTTAGACTTTCAACGGCGGATAAGGACTATAAACAGTAGGCTCCATCTAACAACCTTCTCCACGAAGTCTCTGTGGGACGTTAAATATCCTACACATTAATGGACATTGATGGAAAAGATCGAAAAAAGCAGGGAACGGAGTTTCCAGTGTTGTCGTCTGGAGTGAATTCTGACGGCCACAAGTTTATTATTAAGTGCTACCCTGTTTACCTGACCTGACCTGACCTTACCTAAACTTTAGCTGGCACTTTAGACTTACATCTTTCCTAAAGATGATAATCCGGCTCGTGTTACAGTAATGGACACTTCTAATGCTAAAGCATTAACGGAAATAAATTGAAGAAATATGTTATGCGCGGAGATTTTGTTACGGTAAGTGTTCAGGCTTGGCGCGAGTCCATAGAGTATGCGTCAGCGTGGCTTCAAGTGACGCAGTTTTGTAATTGGTCGCAATGGCATCAATATGATATTTCCAAGATAGCTTTTTATCAATTACAACACCAAGATATTTCAATCCTATAGTCTAGCTTTTGACTCAAGGTCAACATTTCCATTTTCTTTTATTATCATACATACTTATATTACCTCCGGACTGCTGCTGAGCTTAACCCCTGCCAGTGTGTTGAGACGTTTAACTGTAAACAAACTTTGCTTGACTTTCTTTTGATTTTGTGGATATCAACAAGTTGCTGGAGTTTACGACCTTTCTTACATAAAGATACAATGTCCACTTTAATTACCCGAGTAAATACCACTTGTGAAACACGGGGATCGTCATATCTAGTCACTTCAATTCGGATCCAATTTCCTTTATTCAACCTTTATTCAAAAATACAGGGCACCCAACGTCAATTTTCGGAAAACATCTGTTCGGAAGACGGTTTGAGATCTAGAATTTTCGGAAGATTTGTTGTAAAATTCCTTGCTTGCCTGCCTGTCCTAGGATTTTCGAACATCTAAACATGGTATAATTGCCCATTTTTAACGGATTTTTACCCTAAAAAGGTCACCTAGAATTTTCGGGAGCCTTTTTTCTGGCTGAAATTTTCGAAAAGGTACGTTTTGATCCCTATAATTTTCGGATCACTGGACTTTCAGCTAGGGAATCCGAACAGATGAAAAATTTTTAGGGGATAAAAATATGCCTATATCTACCGTTTAAATACGACAATACGTTTAACAATGCTATGTTTAAGTGGTTTTGAACTATATTCTCGTTGGGTGCCCCTGAAAAATTTATAGTCCTGCAACAGGTTACCATCATCCCTGATGGAGACTGCTGGAATTGATCTTTATGAGAGATATTCGATCTTTGAAGAAAAGTTGAATAACAGAAGAAAACAAACAACTGATCTTTACAATAAAAAACAATCACGTACAATCAAAAATAGATATTCAGAATCGACCAATGCATTTCAGTCGACTGGTCTCTAATCAGTATAATGTTTACTCTCAACAAAAGAAATATATTTACTCTAACCGTAAGGTAAACAATAATTCACGTCTCAATTTACCTTTTTGTCACAACGACAAAAACACATTGTGAAAGCGTAAGTCACGAACAGAGACTTGGATTGAGACCCTTCAAACAAACAGGATATCAGATATGAAAATAAAACAGCCAAATGATAATATTCTCCTCGAGAATTTCCGGTGTTTTTTGCTTTGACAACTCTGATGAGCCAAACCATGTGATCACTTGCGCGGTGAAAGATAAGTGCTCATCAGGAAGTCCGACGAATTCCGTGTGAGCAGAATACCCGCTGGTATTTCTTTCCTTCAAAGGTTAGGGTACATCCTTCAGACAGCTACGTCTCATTGTCTATTGATACGAGCTTTCCTCTTCTTTGGGTACTGGGCTTCGTATAGGCATCATGATGATATCTGTGTTCGTCCTTTTCATCCTTTTTCTCGGCTCCCTGGAGCTATCTCAAGGTAAGTCGACCATTCGGCACCTGCGTATGTTTTGAAGTGTATATGTTGTCAGTTAAATCCAGTCTCAGGTTGAATCCGTTTTGGTGATCCTCGTTTTACCTAAGTTTAATATGCACTCTACCTATTTCAAAGCAGCTATCAACCCCCAAAAAGGACTGAAAACACCTATACCTTTCCTAAAGCTCAGTCTTACGCATTTCAACACATCTTAATGTTTCACATCATCTTATTGCCTTCTGCAATTATACACTCATCCATTCAGTCTCAACATTACAACACAGTAAGGGAACAAAATAACTGTACTATGCACTTAACGGTACTCGAACTCGAGCCCTCCAGATCTATAGTCCTGTGTTTTCACCACCACACTACAACGACAAAAATGCTCAACCAAACACAGTTCTTTTCATCATTTACTCTTGCATAAGTTGTCAATTGACGTCCATGTATAATAACCAAAACTTGCCCTAACCTGACCCTAATTTTTCTCTAATAATCTTAGAACTCGTCGTAATGATACAGGCGACTTGTAGAGACAAGGCAATACACTCTATAAGTTGGTCATTACACATTTGAGCTGTTTTTTCCTTATGACTTGACCAGGTGAATAATGTACGGCTGTGTTTTCGATACAGAAAGCTATAGCTTCGTTTCAGTTGGCTCACGAAATTCGAAACTTCCCTAGGCCATCATTTCTAAACTTTCTTTCCAGACAATTTTAATTATACCGCAATTAAAAAACGCCGCAAACGCATCTAGCATTTGCTCAAAATTAGACGCAGTAATCCACCGGTACATTGTTTTGCACGCGTATTTCTTGATGGAAAAGCCATTGATCATTGAAGGCGCAAGTCAGTTGAAAGATACATCGAAACAAAATTCCGCCCTGCGGACAACTAATAGGTTTGATTTTCTAACCCAAGGTGCCTCGTGGAAGCCGACTCATAAGGGTTCTCAGAATGAAGACATATTTAAAAATGGGATACTGGAAACAGTAATGAAGAAATGATCTTCCTTAGTGCCTTCTTGAAGAAAATTGTTGACAAACTAATATAGGTCTGAAATGTGCGATGTCCTAAATTGATTTTACAAGGGTCAAAGCCCCCGGGGAGGTTTAGCAACGACAACGGCGACGGCAACGAGAACGTCACAAATTTGTATATTTAGTGAGCAAAAACAATAGCTTTGCACGCTCTGCACGCGCATGTTTCATTTTTGTCCATTTCTTTGCCGTCGTGAAGGTGTTAAGCCATCTGTTTTTACTCATCTTAAAAAGAATGTGATCAAGTTCTGGAAGGTTTCAAGCGTGTTAGGTTGTTGTTGTTTTATTTTTTCAATTGGCTGCCATTTTGGTGTTTCAAAATTAAATACTATTCTGGTGTAATTAAGTTTTTGTTTCGCTTATGTTAGGAAGCAAAGCTGCTTGAACGGTGAAGGAATGTATCATCATAAGCCAAGACACTGACTTCCTTCAACAGGTTTTCGCAAGTCTTTCAAGTTTTACATTGCTCGTAAAACCCTACATTAGATCGTTCACCAGCATCCGGGAGCTTCTCTTTTAGTACGTTTGTCCTTGCTTGCACAGGTACACTAGTACACTTGAGCGGAAGTTGGTCAAAGACATTGCTGAGATTTTTAATGGTGACCGTGCCAGTAAATATCCTTTTATCTTGTCTCCACAGCCGCCTCTGTTTGCTATGACAAATATGGCTGCTTTTCAGATGATCCTCCTTTTGACGACTTGATGATGGCCTTACCTTCTCACCCTGATTCTCTTCACACAAAGTTTATCCTGCATACCGATGCTAACGCACCAAACAGGGAAGAAATCCTCAGCACCGAAAACTCTACCATAAGCAATTCTTCCTTCAACCCTTCGCGAAAAGTGGCGTTTATTATCCACGGCTTCACTCAGACGGGAAAGGATACCTGGGTAAGAGAGATGACACAGGAGCTGCTCAAGAAAGAAGCAATGAATGTGATCGTGGTGGACTGGACACAAGCGTGTCTTATGTCGATCCCATACGAAGTGGTAGTAGGAAATTCACGCCTTATTGGAGTACAATTAGCGTTTTTGATTGACGTGTTGAACAAAGAGTTTAAAGTGCCTTTGGAGAGGTTTCACATCATTGGACATAGCTTGGGAGCGCACATGGCTGGTTTCGCGGCAGAAAAGCTGAGAGAAAGCGGGAAAGTCATTGGACGAATAACAGGTAATACCAAAGTCATATAAGTAGTATAGCAAATCACGGGCGACAGCGTTTCCTTCCGGCACTCCCTGTGCGTTTACTTATTTCCTCGTTGTCTTTTTACTGGTTGCCAGGAAGACAACTTTGTTTTAGCTATGTGCATTTAGTGCACACTCTGTAGGTAATATTATATGTTCAAGTCTGGATTTCTCTTAAATCTTCTTACACACAGGAATGGATCCCGCGGCTCCAGCTTTTGAAGGCGAAGACCCGAAGACGAGACTGGACCCGCGTGATGCAAAGTTTGTTGACGTCATCCATACTGATGTTCGAGAGAGCCCTCTTGAAAAGTCCCTGGGACTGCGGGCACCCTGTGGACACGTGGATTTTTACCCAAATGATGGGAAACAACAACCGGGCTGTGAAACATCCAGTGTAATAGCAAGTAAGTAAAAAAAAATTCAGGTTCTCGCCCTTCGAAAATTTAAATTAAAAGTGTTTGGATACCTTGTTAGGCTTAAACCTTTGTCACAGAATAACGTCTTTGAAACTTTGAGGAACTTTTTCCCTTCGCTCGTTTTTCTTTGGACCACGACTTTTTGTGGTTCGGTGCCAATGAATGCACTTTTAAGGTCTTTTTATGCTCTATCAGTTGTTCTTTCTCTAATTCAATCGTATCCCAGTTTCCATGTATTACGGGTTCGTCATCTACATCGTGTGACGGACGATATCTAGAAATACCGGTAGATTTCTGGAAATATGGTAAAGAAAGAGATATATATTACATCCGCTCCGCTGCCTTTGTCCCTTTGTCGGAATTCTGTTTTATGCTTATTCAAACGTACAGTGACATGACGACAGTCGTATAACAGACGGCAACACAACTGGGCGGGTCGAAGTTTCAGGCTGTAGCTACCAAAGCCGCGAACGAACAAATCGAGCCACCTAGAACAGAGTTTAAAAAGTCTGTCTAGAATTAGGGTACATTATGGCATTGGTTTTATGAGTAAGAGTACGCGCAGTATCATCTAATCACCAGTCCTTTTCTTTGTTCTTGCAGACGCAGTGGATTCGTACTTGGAAGGAGGTCAAGTTTCTGTTCATTGGCTGTTCGGCTGCAATCATATGAGCGCAATTGCCTATTTCACTGCCTCAATCAATAGCGCATGCGCCATGACCGCTTTTCCTTGTAGAAACTGGGAAGATTTCCAAGAGGGGAAATGTTTCTCTTGTGAAGGCGCATGCCCACAAATGGGATATAACGCCGACCAATACCGTGGGCCCAAACCAGTGAAGCTTTTCTTGACAACAGACAAGAAAAATCCGTTCTGCGGTACGTATATCAATGAAATGCAAAAAGGTTTGGAACAAACCTTAGATCTGGTAATAAAGAAACAGCAAGTTTATTCTTTCATTCACTAAGGGGCCATTTATAGATTTTATCCAAGCTAACACTGGACAAGTTTATACATAGTGCAACTGGGGGCGTCCTTGAAGAAGAAAAGGTCAAAGCAGTGCCAATCAAAGTGCAGTGTTTTCACCTTATTGGCTGTTTTGCCGTGAAGAATCGCGGAGTACTTTTTCCAAGCTTGCTGTATTATGACGACCCCGCACAGTGACTGTGAGGCAAAATACAAAGAACCAGTAAACATAATCCGCCATACGAAACGCCAAAACATACACTAAGCGATTTATTATCATGATCGAACTTGTTCTAAAAAAGATAATTAGTGGAAAGAAAAACTTATTTCGGGAAATAAGAGGCGAGAAAATGTGTGGCGAAGTGAGGAACAAATCACTAAATACACAACATCAAGGAATATTTGTATTTTGTTTGTTGTGTTTTCTGTTACCATTTTACGCACAATGGGGGAAGGGGGCACAGTACCGCACTTAAGATTCGTCTCTTTAATCGAGGCTAAAAATATTTACAATTATCAAATTATTCTGTTTATTTTGAATTGACAATTCGATTTTTCGTCTTATTCCCTCCAAAAAAAATGTCAGAATAAAAGTACGGGCTAGAACCGACTGTCATGAAGTTTAGAACTGGAACGAAAACGGACTGGCAAATCATCCGGAACTTCGCGAGATTCTACGGCGATTGTTTCAATATGTGAGCCATTTACACTGCATGGTTCCATCAAATCCACGCTGGTGACCATTTGTGAAATAATTTATGTATAGTATTTCGGCTTATTTGCAGTTGTTTGTTTTTTATTTCTTTTTTTAGTCGGCGATAATTATTTCGGCGTCACTTTGCTGGCAGATGAGAAAACCAAGCAATCAGTCTTTTTTCAAATGTTTACTGACAACAAAATCAAGATAAAGTTAACTGGACTCGATGGAGAAGTGGAAACAGGAGACGAAAGGTACTTTACGCAAAAAAAAATTGTCGTTAAAAGCCTTGTAAATTTTACTTGGAGTTCTCGTGGGTTTTGTAAAAGATGTTCGCCTCCGTTCGAATAGCGGTCGGCGGTCGTTTCTGCTACCGTATTGATTTTTCCACATATCACACAAGAACACTTGCTCACCTTTAACAAAAACTGAACCTTTTTTTTTGTTTCACTGACATTTGTGATTATGCAGTCTACGAAACAATCATCCGATTTGATGACTGACAATTTATGACATTAATCGCTTAAGACCATTGCGCGTCTAAAAATAAGAATGGATGCCAATAGTGTCAGCCAAAAGAGACGCGGTCGTTAGGTCAGATTTATAATCTTTAAAATTCTGACAGCATCTCAAGTGCATTTATGTGACAATGACTATTTGTTTATGACTAAAAGGTTTATGACTAAAAGGTTTCTTCATCATTTACTAAATTTATTTCAGTTGTTTTATTTGATGTAACCTTGACTAAGTTTATGCACACTGATTTGATTTTGATAATTGCAGGAGTGTTAATACTGGAAACTCCAGTTTTGTCCTTTCTTCAGCTCGAAACATTGGAAAATTAAAATCCATTACGCTGGATTACACAGGGTCTGCATATGACTTGAATGAAGTAATTGTATATTCAGTGGCAGATAATAAGAGGTAAGAAATGTACCAAACTCCAACAATCATAAAATGGAAGCACTAGGGCTGATGGGAAGGAGGGAAAACGAGACAAGTGGTGCATGTGCTCCTCAAAATGAAGAAAGTAATTGTAAACGACCGTGACGTCAGAAATAGAAGTATAAGCATCCGTTCAGTTGATAAGTGTTATAGGCCATTCATTCAAACAATCAGTCCAACCGTTTGTACGTCGACTGAGATTCGGTCGGTCAGTTACGATGAATTTGGTATGCACGTGTTATAAGATAACACTTAAATGACTGTTTTGTTTGACGCTTGTTAGAACTTCTGCCACTTCTATTTACGGCTAATTTTAACTTCCCTGTTTATTTTCAAGGTACAAGGCGTCCTTTAACGAGCGTCTGGAAAGTTCTTTTCCATACCTTGCGTATTCATCCTACACCAGGGAACTTCATGCGACGGAAACAGTTTCCATGAAGTATGTGTTGCGTGTCAGTGTTTTCATGCTAGATCCAGAATTTCTATTTTTTAACTACCAGTTCGTTCAAATTCGGGCCAACCGCTTTCGGTTCCTCAAATTTCATACCCAGTTTGTGGAATTCTTTTTCCTAGAGATGAAATTGGAGCTTAATCCCTCTTTCGCTTACCAAGTTCAGGCTCATTTCCAGGACTTTGGCTTCGCTTCGGGTAAGGTCCTGGGAACGAGTTGTCTATTTTGCTGAACAGGAAACAGGGACGGACGGAGCTTTCGTCCATTTTTAACGCTTTGCTTCGACAGCGTGACAAGGAAGTCACGTAGCCGCGACTCAATTTCACATCACTGATAAAATGTCGAGCGATTCGTGCGAAAATTTTCAATGTTAAACACAATTGCTCTAAGTGTTTGTGTTGTATATTATGTTCATTCACGTTTGAGTTTCTATTAATGATGGTTCTCGTTTTTTTTCCTCCAGGATAACAAACTGGACAACTTAAGAAACACAAAATGCGATTTAAAGCAACAAAACACTGACCTGATCAAGATGCCTTTAGGACACATGAATACTTTTAGGGAAAATCAAGTTATAGTTAGGGACAATCATGCAGCTATAGCTTGCTATGCAACTCAAAATACTTTTGAGCCATTTTGTAAACTAAAAATGACACAAAATAAACGTTGGGAATCAATATGTATCAGTTTTATTTTATTTTTAAGTTTAACGTCTCGTGTACTCTACGAGCTCATTACCCAATTTTAGCCAAATACATTCTTGAGCAGAAAAAAATATACTTTAGAGAAACAGGATATGTGCCTTTCGTAGTTGATTTCACACACTGGTCACCTTGGTTTTTCCATCCAATCCTCCAGGAATTGATGTTCAATTCTCATGCAGACACGAATTTGTTTGCAGTTAACAATGTTGGTCCTATTGGTCGCGTAAGCATCATTTTCCTTTGTTTTTACACGAAGTACTTATCTCATGCTCACTGGAATAAAACCCGAGCTTGAACTTGGAAAACAAATAATAACTAGTTTCTGACATATTGTCAACAATATACATCTTTTAAATAATTGATAATGAAAATGTCCAGTACCTACAGTAGTAATACCTTCTTAAAAAGGGTTGCAAACAGTAGTGTTACCCCCCTGCCGCTAAGTGAGGCGATTTGGTTTCATTTACGCAAAAAGATTGAACCAAATGAGCAAACAAATGGTATTGAACTTCACCGTTTCCCGTACAACATGGAAGAAAACCTGGATTATTCCGTTTTATCTGAAACTTTTCGAACCACTTTTCTCATCAAATCCCTAGAAAACGAAAAAACGAAAGAAAGCTCGTGAAAAATAAAATAATAATATACACCAAATGTTATGGAACTTTGGCATGCTACCTGACATTTTACTGAAAACTAAAGATCTCTTCCCCTAAGACAATCACGGATATGTCCAATGAAAAGATAGAAACGTAGTATTGAGAATGTCGTAATTCATAACAACCACACCTGATAAGAATAAGTTTCTCCTCCATTGTTTCCCACGGTCGCCGCTCCTCGCTGTACTCAAGCATCTCTAGAAAAATTAAAAAACGAGGAATTACAAAGAAAATTACTTGAATACAACTGATCTATCTGGTAAACTGAGTAGTTTTTACCCTAAAGAGGAACTATCTTTTTAAAATGCTTTGTTACGTCCAATTGCAATATTCTTCTTGGTCGAATGGTTGCATCTCGCGATCACGTGCAGGGATGGCGCAGTGATGGCGCAATGGTGAAAGCACTCGTCTCGCACCAATGTGGCCCGGGTTCGATTCCCAGACTCGCCGTCATATGCAGGTTGAGTTTGTTGGTTCTCTACTCTGCACCGACAGGTTTTCTCCGGGTACTGCGGTTTTACCCTCTCCTCAAAAACCAACATTTCACTCGACTTGCGGTGTTTGTAAAGATTTTGAGAGAGCTGCTGAATCAAGGAGACAATGACGTCAAAGGCTCACTAGTTTAAGAATGCAATGCGTATGCACGTGGCTGAATTAATATGCAGAACGGGAATTTCGGGCTTTCAGACTTTTAAACTCGTGTTTTGCATATATAATAAGTTGCATTCACACGCTGAAAGTTTTAGCTGGTGAGCCTTTGACGTCACTTTACCCAGGGTCCAACCCTCTGAAGTCCAATCGGTCAGTTTTGAACGTGATTAATGGCGCACCATTGCCTGCCTCTAATGTGGTAACCGAGCGTAATTGCCTTGTATTCAGCTATTACGATAACCAAGTCCTCTGTGAGGTTAGTTATTTAAATTCAACTTACCTTTGGCAAGGGTTGTTTCGCTCACTCTGTCGCCCTCTTGGTAGTACTTTACGCGCAGATTCTAACGCAATGAAATTAAGAAAGGAGTTTTTCATGACGTGTTTGCTATTTGTTTGATACTTGCGACCTTTTTGTCACTTTTTGGGGCCTTTCCCTTATTTTTCGCTAGTTATTTTGTGTTTACTGTTATTTACAGTTAACTCCACACAATTTTGACCGGGTAGAAGCGTCCTTATCACTGATGATTTATTTGCTATCACTTGCGATTGATTCTGTTCTTCTCAAGTCTGGTTGACTTGTTCCTTAGGGCGGTTCACTTCCATTTTCTAGTCACGCAATCTAACAAGGAAGGATTACGTGACAAGTAAAAAGGTAGGCAACTTTTAATTACTTTGGTTGTAAGGACTTACGAATCTTGCAAATCTGCTGTGCTCCAAGCGCGTGACGATCACCATTCTATCGATAGCGTATTGCAGCTTGGCGTTACTCTTGGCTTCACTGTATGTATAGCTTAGCTGAGCTATGAGCACATTTAGAAGGATGACAATCACCATGGCCATGTAAGCCAGAATAATCAGGATCGCTAGCCAACTGTATGATAAAGAACAGATGGAAACAAGAATTACTACCTTAGTGCTCGATAGGTGCCATCTTGGCTCGTTTGATGACAATTATTACCCAAGAGAGGGGAGGAGAGACAGGGGATAGACGAAAGGAGGGTCAGTGGCTGTACAGAGGTTACCCAGAGAGTTTAAAAATTGTGCAAGTATTGTACGTTTTGGTGAGAGGTGATTACTTACTTGAATTTAGAATAATCCTCTTCGGCAGGCTGTTGTTCCACCAGAGCTCTTACCGCAGCCAACATCAACCAGGCATAACTCCTTTAATAAATGAAATAAAAATTGAACCTCAATAAAAAGTGGGGAGCAGGCAGGCAGGCGGAAAGACCACCACATTCCAAGGATATCTATCTTTTCCGTACTCTGGACGTTTTTGTCCTCGAGATGAATTAGGCCATCATCAAGAGAAAACTCTTGAGAAGGACATTTGACTGTTATCACTTTTATATTTTTTGGTTCTTTTGCTGGGGAAGCTGGGAAAGTTTGGTGCAACCTTAAATCTCAACACAGAGATGATAAATTCAGGTAAACGTTATAGCTTCAAGTGGTTTTGGTGAATTCGAAAAAGGCCAATTACTAGCGTAATTTACACTTAATTGGTACTGAAGCGGGACATTTGGTCCAATTGCTTTGACTACCCTTAATACAAAGCGTCAAAAAAGAAAATTCAGTCAATTAAACCGGCTGAAATCAAGTTGACTGTATCAACCCGGTTGATGTGATTAAACTACTGTAGGGACATAACGATGAAATTTCGAATGTCAGCCCTTCGTTAGAGTCAATTAAAGGATTGTGAGTTAAGAATGGTTTATTTATCGCATAGTGGAGGAAGGCTATTGGTAGGAGCATAGTATTAAGTGAAAAACAAGAATAAATTAGAGGACGGAACGGAGTTCCTAGATTTGGATGGGTCAGAGGGCGCCGTCAGCACGGAAATAAGTTCTTGTTGAAGAGTTCTTCGGCTCTCCGGGTTGCCTTGGTGAGATTGGATAGGTTGAATGGAATACTACTGGTTTTAGAAGCGTCTAAGTCATTTTTAAACTAGGTTTAGCACTCTTGTGGAGCTAATTAAAATAACAGCAAAGTAGTGCAAATCTGGTATTTTGTGCAAGTGCATAAAAAAGATGATATCATAAACTTACATGAACAGGTCTTGTTTGTCCGTAGCTTTCAAAGCCATGTACATGGAACCGCAGAATCCAAGAAACACGATCACAAACACAACGCTGAAGCGACTGATGTCCCGATAGATTATCTTGGCAAGGGTCTTTGTGTACAAACCGGTTGTCCTGGAAATAAATAGATTTAGTATCACCGGGTGCGGGCTACGGGTCTAATTGTTAAATAAACTTGGGTTCTTTTTCATATTTTCCTAAAGAAAGGTAAGCCCCCGGAGAGATTTGTCGAAAAGGTAAACGAGAGAATAGAGCCCCCGGAGAGATTTGAACTCTCGACCCCTGGTTTACGAGACCAGTGCTCTAACCACTGAGCTACGAAGGCGGAATGACACTCATTAGTGGTGCGCTTGAGAAAGGGTTATTTTCTAAAGACACTTGTTACCTTTGTCAAATCGAGAAATTTTATAAAACTTTTGTGCTTGAAATCACAACTGATAGACTGGCTTCCGTGACAAGTAAAGCATTATAGTGTTTAAAACGAGATTCAAAGATTAAGAAGAAGAATTTCGTTCGGTCGAAAAGGGGCCGGGTTTACAAGATCAGTGCTCTAACCCCTGAGCTACGAAGGCTGGATGACAATCACGGTTGATGGTGCGCTTCAGCCGTGTTATTTCCTAAAAAAATGTCTCAAATCGTTTAATTTTATGAAAATTTTGTGCTTGAAATCACAGCGGATAGGCTGGCATCGGTGACAAAGGAAGCACTAGAGGATGAAAAACGAGAAATATCATGAGAAATTAAGTTCGAGATTTACGTTCGGTGAAAAAAGGAAACGAAAATAAAACTATAGCCCCCGGAGAGATTTGAACTCTCGACCCCTGGTTTACTAGACCAGTGCTCTAACCCCTGAGCTACGAAGGCTCCGCTGAATTATATTGGCAATGGTTAAACGTAGGATATATTCCAAGCATCTCTTTGTCACCGTGACGATTAAAAAAGCCGTCCACTCCAACTTACCTTCGCAATACAAACCGGAAAAAAAGAAGCAAATAGGAAAACAAATACCAAAACAAAAAGTTGAAAGAAGTTATGCTTGCGAAAACAGATTCAATTTACGTCTTTTAATAGCAAACAAAGACGAACAAGAAGAGGACTGGCTTTGCAAAGACTAGTGACGGGATATTCCGACTCTGGTACAAAGACTTTACCTACATTTAACAATTATTCTACAACGGCGCGCTGGATATGAAGTGATACAGTTGGTTATAATCATTTTATATCCAGCAAGCCAGAGTAGAGTAATTGTTTCGTTTCGTTCATGTGTTTGGAAACGAGTTTTACCACGCAAAAACAAAAGTTTCTAGTCCATCGGCACTGAACATGACCGTTGTTCAAACCAGTTCATCAGCGGAAAGCGTCAACCAGCCTTGGTAGCTCCGATCAGTGGTTAAAGCACTGGTCTTGCAAGCCAGGGGTCGAGAGTTCAAATCTCTCCGGGGGCTCTACTTTATCATTCCACTTTTTGACCGAACAAAACTCTTCATCTTAATCTTTCAATCTCTTCTCGTCTTAAGCGTACCATCAACGGAATATGTCATCCAGCCTTTGTAGCTCAGGGATTAGAGCACTGGTCTTGTAAACCAGGGGTCGAGAGTTCAAATCTCTCCGGGGGCTCTACTTTATCCCTCCTCCTTTTGACCGAACAAAACACTTCATCTTAATCTTTCAATCTCGTCCCGTCTTAAGCGCACCATCAACGGAAAGTGTCATCCAGACTTCGTAGCTCAGGGATTAGAGCACTGGTCTTGTAAACCAGGGGTCGAGAGTTCAAATCTCTCCGGGGGCTCTACTTTATCGTTCCTCCTTTTGACCGAACAAAAACTTTTCATCTTAATCTTTCAATCTCGTGCCGTCTTAAGCGCACCATCAACGGAAAGTGTCATCCAGCCTTCGTAGCTCAGGGGTTAGAGCACTGGTCTTGTAAACCAGGGGTCGAGAGTTCAAATCTCTCCGTGGGCTCTATTTTATCGTTCCCCTTTTTGACCGAACAAAACTCATCATCTTAATCTTTCAATCTCGTCCCGTCTTAAGAGGCCCTGCGCCTAAGAAACGACCGCTCAGGGGTTAGAGCACTGGTCTTGTCAACCAGGGGTCGAGAGTTCAAATCTCTTCAGGGGGCTCTACTTTATCCTTCCTCCTTTTGACCAAACAAAACTTTTCATCTTAATCTTTCAATCTCATCGCGTGTTGAGCGCACCATCAACAGAAAGTGTCATCCAGCCTTCGTAGCTCAGGGGTAAGAGCACTGGTCTTGTAAACCAGGGGTCGAGAGTTCAAATCTCTCCGAGGGCTCTACTCTATCGATCCTCCTTTTTGACCAAACGAAACTCTTCATCTTAATCTTTCAATCTCGTCCCGTGTTAAATGCACCATAAACGGAAAATGTCATCCAGCCTTCGTAGCTCAGGGGTTAGAGCACTGGTCTTGTAAACCAGGGGTCGAGAGTTTAAATCTCTCCGGGGGCTCTACTTTATTGTGTCTCCTTTTGACCGAACAAAACTCTTCCTCTTAATCTTTCAATCTCGTCCCGTGTTAACCGCATCATCAACGGGAAGTGTCATCCAGCCTTCGTAGCTCAGGGGTTAGAGCACTAGTCTTGTAAACCAGGGGTCGAGAGTTCAAATCTCTCCGGGGGCTCTACTTTATCGTTCCCCTTTTTGACCGAACAAAACTCTTCATCTTAATCTTTCAATCTCGTCCCGTGTTAAATGCACCATAAACGAAAAGTGTCATCCAGCCTTCGTAGCTCAGGGGTTAGAGCACTGGTCTTGTAAACCAGGGATCGAGAGTTCAAATCTCTCCGGGGGCTCTACTTTATCGTTCCCCTTTTTGACCGAACAAAACTCTTCACCTTAATCTTTCAATCTCTTCCCCTCATAAGTGTACCATCAACGGAAAGTGTCATCCAGCCTTCGTAGCTCAGGAGTTAGAGCACTAGTCTTGTAAACCAGGGGTCGAGAGTTCAAATCTCTCCGGGGGCTCTACTTTATCGTTCCCCTTTTTGATCGAACAAAACTCTTCATCTTAATCTTTCAATCTCTTCCCGACTTCAGCGCACCATCAACGAAAAGCGCGATCTAGCCTTCGTAGCTCAGGGGTTAGAGCACTGGTCTTGTAAACCAGGGGTCGAGAGTTCAAATCTCTCCGGGGGCTCTACTTTATCCCTCCTCCTTTTGACCGAACAAAACTCTTCATCTTAATCTTTCAATCTCGTCCCGTCTTAAGCGCAACATCAACGAAAAGTGTCATCCAGCCTTCGTAGCTCAGGGGTTAGAGCACTGGTCTTGTAAACCAGGGGTCGAGAGTTCAAATCTCTCCGGGGGCTCTACTTTATTGTGTCTCCTTTTAACCGAACAAAACTCTTCATCTTAATCTTTCAATCTCGTCCCGTCTTAAGCGCAACATCAACGAAAAGTGTCATCCAGCCTTCGTAGCTCCGGGGTTAGAGCACTGGTCTTGTAAACCAGGGGTCGAGAGTTCAAATCTCTCCGGGGGCTCTACTTTATCGTTCCCCTTTTTGATCGAAAAAAACTCATCATCTTAAAGGGGCTAGGTCACGAAATTTTAGGCAATTTCAGCACTGATCGAATGGTCATAGAATTGACTAAAATATCAAAATAACTGTTCAAAACTATAGAAGAACTCTAACAAAACACAGGGAAGCCAAGAAAACACATGGATGGAGAAAACAGTTGTTATGAGGCCGTGATTTTGCAAATGAAAGACTCTTGCTCTGCCAATTTGACCTTTAGAGCTCATAATTAACAAAATTAAACAAAATTACCTAAAAAAAAAGATGACCAAGCCCATTTAATCTTTCAATCTCGTCCCGTCTTAATCGAACCATCAACGGAAAGTGCTATCTAGCCTTCGTAGCTCAGGGGGTTAGAGCACTGCTTGTAAACCAGGGGTCGAGAGTTCAAATCTCTCCGGGGGCTCTACTTTATCGTTCCTCCTTTTGACCGAACAAAACGTTTCATCTTAATCTTTCAATCTCTTCTCATGTTAAGCGTACCATCAACGGAAAGTGTCATACAGCCTTCGTAACTCAGAGGTTAGAGCAAAGGTCTTGTAAACCAGGGGTCGAGAGTTCAAATCTCTCCGGGGGCTCTACTTTATTGTGTCTCCTTTTGACCGAACAAAACTCTTCGTCTTAATCTTTCAATCTCATCGCGTGTTGAGCGCACCATCAACGGAAAGTGTCATCCAGCCTTCGTAGCTCAGGGGTTAGAGCACTGGTCTTGTAAACCAGGGGTCGAGAGTTCAAATCTCTCCGAGGGCTCTACTCTATCGATCCTCCTTTTTGACCAAACGAAACTCTTCATCTTAATCTTTCAATCTCGTCCCGTATTAAATGCACCATAAACGGAAAATGTCATACAGCCTTCGTAGCTCAGGGGTTAGAGCACTGGTCTTGTAAACCAGGGGGCGAGAGTTCAAATCTCTCCGGGAACTCTACTTTATCATTCCACTTTTTGACCGAAGAAAACTCTTCGTCTTAATCTTTCAATCTCGTCCCGTCTTAAGCGCACCATTAACGGAAAGTGTCATCCAGCCTTCGTAGCTCAGGGGTTAGAGCACTGGTCTTGTAAACCAGGGGTCGAGAGTTCAAATCTCTCTGAGGGCTCTACTTTATCGTTCCTCCTTTTGACCGAACAAAACTCTTCATCTTAATCTTTCAATCTCGTCCCGCCTTAAGCGCACCATCAAAGGAAATGTCATCCAGCCTTCGTAGCTCAGGGGTTAGGGCACTGGTCTTGTAAACCAGGGGTCGAGAGTTCAAATCTCTCCGAGGACTCTACTTTATCGTTCCCCTTTTTGACCGAACAAAACTCTTCATCTTAATCTTTCAATCTCGTCCCGTCTTAAGCGCACCATCAACGGAAAGTGTCATCCAGCCTTCGTAGCTCAGGGGTTAGAGCACTGGTCTTGTAAACCAGACGGAACAAAACTCTTCATCTTAATCTTTCAATCTCGTCCCGTGTTAAGCGCACCATCAACGGAAAATGTCATCCAGCCTTCGTAGCTCAGGGGATAGAGCACTGGTCTTGTAAACCAGGGGTCGAGAGTTCAAATCTCTCCGGGGGCTCTACTTTATCGTTCCCCTTTTTGACCGAACAAAACTCAGCATCTTAATCTTTCAATCTCGTCTCGTCTTAAGCGTACCATCAACGGAAAGTGTCATCCAGCCTTCGTAGCTCAGGGGTTAGAGCACTGGTCTTGTAAACCAGGGGTCGAGAGTTCAAATCTCTCCGGGGGCTCTACTTTATCGTTCCTCCTTTTGACCGAACAAAACTCTTCATCTTAATCTTTCAATCTCGTCCCGTTTTAAGCGCACCATCAAAGGAAAGTGTCATCCAGCCTTCGTAGTTCAGGGGTTAGAGCACTGGTCTTGTAAACCAGGGGTCGAGAGTTCAAATCTCTCCGAGGGCTCTACTTTATCGTTCCTCCTTTTGACCGAACAAAACTCTTCATCTTAATCTTTCAATCTCGTCCCGTCTTAAGCGCACCATCAAAGGAAAATGTCATCCAGCCTTCGTAGCTCAGGGGTTAGAGCACTGGTCTTGTAAACTCTTCATCTTTCAATCTCGTCCCGTGTTAAGCGCACCATCAACGGAAAATGTCATCCAGCCTTCGTAGCTCAGGGGTTAGAGCACTGGTCTTGTAAACCAGGGGTCGAGAGTTCAAATCTCTCCGAGGGCTCTACTTTATCGTTCCTCCTTTTGACCGAACAAAACTCTTCATCTTAATCTTTCAATCTCGTCCCGTCTTAAGCGCACCATCAAAGGAAAATGTCATCCAGCCTTCGTAGCTCAGGGGTTAGAGCACTGGTCTTGTAAACCAGGGGTCGAGAGTTCAAATCTCTCCGGGGGCTCTACTTTATCGTTCCCCTTTTTGACCGAACAAAACTCTTCATCTTAATCTTTCAATCTCGTCCCGTGTTAAGCGCACCATCAACGGAAAATGTCATCCAGCCTTCGTAGCTCAGGGGTTAGAGCACTGGTCTTGTAAACCAGGGGTCGAGAGTTCAAATCTCTCCGAGGGCTCTACTTTATCGTTCCTCCTTTTGACCGAACAAAACTCAGCATCTTAATCTTTCAATCTCGTCCCGTCTTAAGCGCACCATCAAAGGAAATGTCATCCAGCCTTCGTAGCTCAGGGGTTAGAGCACTGGTCTTGTAAACCAGGGGTCGAGAGTTCAAATCTCTCCGAGGGCTCTACTTTATCGTTCCCCTTTTTGACCGAACAAAACTCTTCATCTTAATCTTTCAATCTCGTCCCGTATTAAGCCCACCATCAACGGAAAATGTCATCCAGCCTTCGTAGCTCAGGGGTTAGAGCACTGGTCTTGTAAACCAGGGATCGAGAGTTCAAATCTCTCTGAGGGCTCTACTTTATCGTTCCTCCTTTTGACCGAACAAAACTCTTCATCTTAATCTTTCAATCTCGTCCCGTCTTAAGCGCACCATCAAAGGAAAATGTCATCCAGCCTTCGTAGCTCAGGGGTTAGAGCACTGGTCTTGTAAACCAGGGGTCAAGAGTTCAAATCTCTCCGGGGACTCTACTTTATCCTTCTCTTTTCTGAGCGAACAAAACTCTTCATCTTAATCTTTCAATCTCTTCTCGTCTTAAGCGTACCATCAACGGAAAGTGTCATCCAGCCTTCGTAGCTCAGGGGTTAGAGCACTGGTCTTGTAAACCAGACGGAACAAAACTCTTCATCTTAATCTTTCAATCTCGTCCCGTGTTAAGCGCACCATCAACGGAAAATGTCATCCAGCCTTCGTAGCTCAGGGGATAGAGCACTGGTCTTGTAAACCAGGGGTCGAGAGTTCAAATCTCTCCGGGGGCTCTACTTTATCGTTCCCCTTTTTGACCGAACAAAACTCAGCATCTTAATCTTTCAATCTCGTCTCGTCTTAAGCGTACCATCAACGGAAAGTGTCATCCAGCCTTCGTAGCTCAGGGGTTAGAGCACTGGTCTTGTAAACCAGGGGTCGAGAGTTCAAATCTCTCCGGGGGCTCTACTTTATCGTTCCCCTTTTTGACCGAACAAAACTCTTCATCTTAATCTTTCAATCTCGTCCCGTGTTAAGCGCACCATCAACGGAAAATGTCATCCAGCCTTCGTAGCTCAGGGGTTAGAGCACTGGTCTTGTAAACCAGGGGTCGAGAGTTCAAATCTCTCCGGGGGCTCTACTTTATCGTTCCCCTTTTTGACCGAACAAAACTCTTCATCTTAATCTTTCAATCTCGTCCCGTGTTAAGCGCACCATCAACGGAAAATGTCATCCAGCCTTCGTAGCTCAGGGGTTAGAGCACTGGTCTTGTAAACCAGGGGTCGAGAGTTCAAATCTCTCCGGGGGCTCTACTTTATCGTTCCCCTTTTTGACCGAACAAAACTCAGCATCTTAATCTTTCAATCTCGTCTCGTCTTAAGCGTACCATCAACGGAAAGTGTCATCCAGCCTTCGTAGCTCAGGGTTTAGAGCACTGGTCTTGTAAACCAGGGGTCGAGAGTTCAAATCTCTCCGGGGGCTCTACTTTATCGTGTCTCCTTTTGACCGAACAAAACTCTTCATCTTAATCTTTCAGTCTCGTCCCGTCTTAAGCTCACCATCAACGAGAAGTGTAACAGCATCTAGCCTTTTTAGCCCAGGAGTTAGAACATTGGTCTTGGATTCTCTCCGGGGGCCGTACTTTTTCGTTTCCCTTTTTGACCGAACGAAATCTTCATCTTAATATCTCGATCTCGTTTTGATCGTTACAGTGCTTCACTTGTCACCGACGCCACTTCATCATCTGTGCATGTTAGTGTCTTTTTAGACATTTGGTTCCCAAAAAACGTTATCAGCACTTTCTCGTCATTGCGCTGGTGAAACACATATGTTAGAAACGTCATATTTTCTTTTCTGAGCCTGAATAAACAGTCCAAGGCTAAAAATATATTCGGAATTCAGCCTTCTTCAATTCAGTGCATTGAGCACCTGGTAGTGTAAACCATGAGCCTGGAGTTTAACGTGTATTTTTTGTTTTGTTTTGTTTTTTAAACATGCAACAGTTACTCTGTCCAACATTAGGGACCTTTAGATCGGAGGACAAGGACGACAACGAGTGTGAGTTTTCCGTACTGGGCATGCGCATAAGATTTTTTGAGCCCGACGAGCCCGACAGTTTTAGAAGTGCGCATGCTCTGAACAGAAAACTGGTAGTTGTCCTTGTCCTCGTATCTAAGGTCCCTGATAATATTTTGATCAACGCTCCTTACCTTGAGACACACGCGAACTTAAAGAGCCTGAGAAAATTGAAGAGATATCCGAGTCCAGCCACACTCCACTGAGAACGGAATTGAGAAAACCGAAGAGGTATCACAAGGAAGGTCAAGATCAGACCGAGCCAGTCGAAATAGTTATATGGATCTTTGAAATAAGTTTTCCATTCCCTAAAAAATATAAAAGAAACAAGAAAACGATCGTTCAATTACTGTGCTTTTAACTAGATTGCAGGTTCTCCGAAATTCAAATTCCAATCAATGGCTCGTTTTTCACTGCCGTCAATCACTGTTATGGAGGGAGTTGAAGGCTCGCATCCAGTGCTGTGATTTTGGCTTAGTTTGATCCACTTTGCCGACTTCTGTTCGAACGGTCCATCAACTGTTGCGCGGTGGTAAAAGGCGAAATCCAGCCTCGTTCACAGTCGTCCTCACGTGAAATCAAACGTGACGTCACCGGTCGAGCGGATCGGGAAGACTACCTGAGGGCGCCCTGTGCTATTGCGCTAGGCCCCAAGCTTCGCGCCTCTTGCAATTTAGCGCCTAAGGGCCTGGGAACGAGACTTGGCGAAAAACTCGGCAGACAGAAACTGTGAATGTAAATTTCCTGTTTTGTATGTGATTGAATTTTAACACCGTTGTAATACTCACCGCTCTGCCTCGTTGACTTCTTCAAAGAAGTAAAACATAAGGAAAATGATGGTGAGAATTTCACAAAACAGGCGAAGGCCATTCGCCTTGCCACTATACTGTGTTGGATCGTCTTGGGTTGAGCCATGAATAAGCGCAAAGGACAACACAGTTAGGAAAATAATATAGCATGCTGTTTGAACGCTGCAAAATATACAAAGGGAGAAAAAGGATTCAGGTTTGAAAAATTAAGTGTGCTTATCATGATCCTTTGGGGGATTTCCATGGTGCTGCAGTGAATTTATAATCGCTTGAAACTGCAATGAATATGAATACTTCCCGAACGAATACAGCTACAACCGAAATTCGTCAAAACGGAAGTTTAGGCAGTCACATGACAAACTGACACTAGCAACCAATAACCCGATCAGTGACACACTCCGCTATCGCCTCGTGCGCACTCTTTCTTCTTACGACATTTTGACGTCATTTGTGATCTACTACTGAGCAGGCGCACGGCAACATAGAATCTATTTGTTAAAGAGATAGAAAAGGGGTAACTCCGCCTCAACTTGCCAGAATTTCAAAAAGCAATTAAAATGAAGCAGGTTTTAGTCTCAAATTATGCTACGAGCGGAGGGGTTGGCGCAGTGGTAAGATCTCTGCCTTCCAACCCTAAGGTCCCGGGTTCCATTCCCGGTTCTGCCGAGAGTGGAATATTTGGTGACCTTCTTTCCCGCTGAAGTTCACTCAGCTTTCCATCCTTCTGAGGTCGGTAAAATGAGTACCAGCATGCATGGACTGCTTAGAAGCGGCTGCCATTTGCGCCTGTATATGCTTCCAGTCCGCTGGGGGTAAATTGATCATTGTA
>OX421457.1:820000-835000 GCA_949126865.1 Montipora capitata | reverse complement strand
AAAAGGGCAAAAACAGCTACATCTGTGGGGAAATTCAATGTGTGCTGTGTTTGAAGGAGGGAAGCTGGGGCAGTTTGTTAAAGAATTGGAGCGTTATCAACCAGATAAACTTGGAATAAGTGAAAACGAGGAAGGCCATTTAAAATCTGATGAATATCGAGTTCTATACTCAGGAGGAAAATGCCATGAGAAAAGTGTAGGAATGATAGTAATTTTGAACACTTGAAAAATTCTGAGATTTAGTGGTCCTGTGGTTAGCACCTTGCACCTGCATGTGGACGCACCAGGTTCAAATAATCCCTTTTAGTATATACCACACAGGTGAATAGTGCTCTCCGTGCGTGCTGATTGGCTAACTTGGAGGTGATTATCCAAGTACTATTCACCTCTGAGTGGCCAGTGCACGAGATTTGAAATTCTCCACTGTATTTTATAAAAATAAAGTTTATTGGGTTCGCTTCTTATTCAACCTGTGTGGTATATACTAAAACAATACATTATTATTCACCTCAGTGTCGGTGAAAGTGGTGGATATTTACCTCGCTACTTTGCGGCTCAGTAAATATCCACCACTATTCACCTCCCCTTTGGTGAATAATTGTTAATTAACCACTGGCTGCATTTGCCTATGGTGGTTGTGAATTCAACTCTACTTCATAAATAGCCAACAAAATTAACTGGAGCCCTCTCTGTCCAGTTATGTAGCAGGGCCATAATTTAACGTCACAAATGTATGTCTACCTTCGTTAAATAAATACTTCATATCTTTGTTATTATTGTAGCATAGGTTTGAATCTCAGAAGTAATTTCATGTTTTACTTGTTTCTGCACTGTTTCACTCGGAGCTTTATGATCAGCTTCTAAGGTTTGAGGTTAGGGTGGTCAGAGACAAATGAAAAACAATCTGTGACTATATATTGCTCGCATTCTTTGTGCCAAGTGTCGGATGCATGCTTGCTTGTTTGATTCTATGGGTCTGCTGTTAATTTTGGCCAAAAGTTAGTGATTTTATTCTGAGTCTTACAACACTTCAAAATCTGTAAACCACTGTATGATTTTCAGAAATAAATGCCTAAATCAATGGGGTCATTATTAAATTAAGACAAGCTCCTTCACTCAGGGTATCTGGTGGGCAGCCAACAAAACTTGTTTTACCTTCATGTTGTGTTGGCCTGTCTCCTGACTTTTATGGCTGATAAAATGACCAAAATTAAACTTTGCTCGCTCTAGGTCACCATTGTACAAGAAAAGCTCATACACCCTGACAAAATACAACAAAAAGCAATTTCAAACATAATTATTTTCACGATATGATTTTACTGCTTAACTTGTATTGATCAACTGATGATATCAAATTTCTATTTTTCAAACACCTAACAATGTACCACTATAGTTTTCTTAGAAACTCAACTGCATCTCTTTACTATTTAATTTTTGATTGATTGATTGATCAGTTTATTTACCCCTCTTGCAGCGACAGCTGAATTACAAAGGCACCAGCAACTATATTATTGATATTTATAAGTACAAAAATTGCTCTTTCATTCAGTCCTGGCAACTACTTTAACACTGCTATTAACAACAGAGCAAAGAGAATACCTGTGGTGGATTTCAGGGGGGATGGGTATTATGTTTGAAAGAAGACCTTTATCCCAGAAATTCTCCATTAACTTTTGGCATGATTTTTCCTGCCTTTGACTGAGAGCAGCAAGCCTGAACAGCTAAGGCTACATCATATGGCAGCCCATGGAAAATGATGTAAAATGCCCTCTCTTGTATCGATTCTAGGGTTTTGCTCAGATAAGCCGGAAGGTCTGCCCAGATGGGTGCTGCATATATAATTACTTTCCCTTTTGTATGGCATTACATGAACAGATTACACATGATCCATGCAGTAACTGCATGGATCAGAAGAAAGAAGAAATAAACAAAAAGTGCCCAACAATATGAATTGGGAAATTCAAGTTCCAAAGCTGGCCACAAAGTCACTCGGCTACACCTGCTCTTGTCGCTACCATGATAATAATTCATTAATTTTATCTGCTACCAAGATGAACAATGAACATTATTGCTTCTCCAGAGTGGAGCGATAATAACAATGCTAATATCATAACTTTGCCATATAACCCACCAGTCATGTTTCATTTGTGATATGAGATAAGCTGCTGTTTCATCCTTGTAAGAAATCAATGCCTTTTCAACTGGCAAATACCCTCTATCATTTCCCACTTGTTCAGTCTCCATATATACCAGTGAAGGATACTTTTCCACAAGTAATTTTGCAACATGCACAAAGTTTTGCTCTGCAGCAAGATGAAGAAGAGTTGGGCTCGCAGGGTCTTCCTCAACACGATAAAATTTGTATTCTTCATCAACGTCTCTTTCTAAAAGGATTTCTGTGAAACGGCTTATCTACAAAAAAGAAAGGAGCCACATCACTTTCATCGCTGCCAGATACATACTTGGAAATCTTACGAAGAAGTTTAAAACAGGGTTAGAGGACCCATAGCCTGGATTGCTTTAGTTGGTGGGAGGGAGGGAGTGCAGAAAATGCTAAAGCAGACCAAACTATAAATAATGTTATTGCATTCATATGACTTCTTTCACACTTGCAGCTTCCCAGGGATTCTGACAAATATCTTGAGCATGTGGATACTTGGTAAGAGACTTGCTTTGTATTCCTCAAGATCCCAACAGGGATGTTACCTTCTAACTGGCTGGTTCATCCTTTCTTCATTCCATCATGCACTATAATAATATTTTGTGGAGTTTAGCAGCATGCAGGTTCAGTGTAATCAGGCATTCTTGTTTGAGGGTTTACGACGGCACAGAATCAATGTTTTCTGATACCATAGTCCTCTCAAATTTTAGCTTGCAAGTAGGGAAGGGAGGTTTAACCCATTGACTCTTATAATGAAGGAGTAAGACTTCACTTTGTCTTACACCAGGCCCCAGTTGTTCAAACGATGGATAGCGCTATCCGCCGGATAAATCACTAGCCACTGGATAATTCAATCGGTTTTGCGAGTGTTTATCCGCTGGATAGTGATTTATCCAGTGGATAGCGCTATCCATTGTTTGAACAACTGGGGCCAGATGATTTTACTCATCAGTGGGGGGTTGCAGAGGTGTCAATGGGTTAACAACCTCTACAACTGACCCACTGACCCCTAGGAGTGAGAATTAGTAGATTTTACTCTGTCTAATGCCAAACAATTTAACTTGTGAAAGTGAGGGAGGGGGGGGGGGGGGGTGTGATTCAAGAATTAATGGGTCAACCTTTCCTTGTGAAAATGGAAAATACGACAGAATGCATACCAGATATTCTAGACTGGCCACCAATTCTGGCTTGTCGTTATACTTTTCATCAGCTGGCCAATCTCTTATAATAACAAGAAGAGTATCTTTGCCATGTTTTGCACTCAACCGATCTGTGCGCACTTCATCCATAGCCCTGTTCCATGAAATCCCTGCATTAGAGTTAAATTTGTCTTGTACCTTTGAATGAACAATACACAAATCATATAAACACAAGAGTGACAATTATTATTATTTAGGGCCTCTTCATATTGGCCTGTTTCACCGGGCTAGCCCAGTTTCCGGGATATCACCTCACCTATAAATCCTTTGTATAAACTTTTGACGTGTTCATATGAGAGAGAGCGCTTGCTCGTTTGCCAAGATCTCCGTTTTTCCAACCGGGATCTTGGTAAGTGGGCTGGAAATTTTGCCATATGAAAACTTCAGCCAGGTTACAAAGAGGAAACTAATACAATGCATTTTCGAGATAGCACAGACAACTTTTTACTTCTCTTTTCTTCCATGGTGAATAGTTTCATTTGATAGTTGACGTAAAGTCAAAACAAATTTGAGGTTGCTTAAACAAAGAAAATCAAGAAATTCTAACCAGACTTGTTCATTAGATTTCATGCCTGAACGGCCACATCACCATTTTTCATCTCAGAAACCAGGCTGAAAGTCACCGTATGAACAGACACCAATTTTCATCCCAGTAACTGAGCCAGCCCGATCAACCAGGACCATGCGAAGAGGCGCCTGGTCTTTCAGATACTGGATCCAAATTAATTAATGTCCATGTTCTTTTGTCCTCCACCATTTTAGTCTGGTATATGAAAGTCTATGTGAAGAGGCCCTTGAAGATATCTCCACAGCTTGACATTCTATTTTATTGAACTTGTAATAGACTTCTTACAACTTGTGAAGCTGCACAGAGAACTCACCAGCACCAGAATAAATTAGTCATCTTTATAAAGAATGCAAAATCACACCTAAACATTCACATGTGCAAATTGCTCAATGATGGGTGAACAATTATGTGTACATGTACAAATGAATTTTCTATTATTTGATTAATTATTATTTCATGAAAATTGATGTCTTTGATGTGAAAGAGGCACCAAGCTTTAAGAAGGTTAGTAACAGATCTCCTTGCAGAGAAGGTATGTCTAGTCAATTGGCGAGACATCAATATTCAGAAAAAAAAAATCAACCTTTTTAATTGTTATAAAAATCAATAAAGTAACATATTATCAAGCAAATTATTTTGCACAATTAAAGCTACATATTGTCCAAGGAAAAAATCCTTCAGCCGACAGTTCAAGTGGTTTCATTGAGTTTAATATGATTATATTGATTATCGAGTAAGGTGAAGTTTTAAAATTAATATCCCTACAAGAACTGCCAGAAAATTCCAACTTGTGTAAACGATTTAATGACGTACACTTGATTTAATACGAGAATAAGATCATCAACCTCGATAGCAAGTTAAACTTATAACTTAAATCTCATTCAAATGAAAGGGGAAAATATCACTAGAATACTGTGCACAAGTTTTCTCTTGGATTGCATATTTTTTCTCTAAAATCAAATGATGAGTATTTGCAAGTAACCTGGGACCACTACTAGCTACCAAAGACATAAAAATATCGAAGCCCACATTTAGTCATGCTTCAACATAAAATATAATGAGCAAATGCTGAATGAGCATAGGGATAAACACATAAAGTCATCATTTATAAACAAAAACGATTGGAAAGTTAATTATTCTCTTGGGTATGCATAATTGTCATCTCACCTTCAACCAAAATTCTTCGTTGAAAGGCTCTTCCAAATCATGACGAACATTTATAGGTTTCTTCTCGTCCATCTGGATCATTGTGTAACTGTTATCGGCTTGGGCCATACTATAAATCTGAACTTATACAAGATCCATTCTGTTTGCATTCCACAACAAATATATGTTCTTCGCTTCCACCCTGATCACAAGTCGTACACTTGATCGAAACCTTGATATATGATTGGTTGGCAGAGTTGAACCGGAAGTTGGAGTGAACTTCCGGAAAAGCCCAAAACCATTCATTTAAAATTACCCAATAAGGAAGCCGCTACAAAAAATCGCGTAAAATAATTAGGGAGTTCAAGCAAGGAAAACAACAACGTCAAACACAAGCGTCACTCCAAGATATGATTTAATGCTATCGCATGTATTACAGGATTATTCCGACTTGTTCACGTTGTATACAATACAGGCGAACTATCCAGCAACTGGATGGGTACTAGCCGGAAATTAATTATTCATTGTTTTATTCTCATGTTGTTGTCAAAACCAAAACCTATTTATTTGGTGATTTCACCTTGATGTTTTGTGGAGTGCAGCAAAGAAATGCACCAAGGTGAGGGCCACACTTGCAGCACGGTCATTTTTCCTTTTTTAACCAATAATGCTCCTGATTTGTGGCATTGTCGTTGCCGCAGCCGTCGTCGTTAGACCAGAAATGAAACTTCAGTTGACGACAGTGCGCGCACAAGGAGCGTAAGTACGCGCGTTTTGGAGACGCGGACAGCAACCGGAAGAGGAAATTTCGCTTGCCAGAACAGTGGTGTCTCCCAGATTTTGATATTAATCATCTCTAATGGAGAAAAGATACTTAGAAATGTAAATGTGGTTGTGTGAAAACAAGTTAAAAGGGAAAATAGCTCACTTCCGGCTGCCATCCTCGTTTCAAAAACGCGCGTGCTTGACTCCCCCATTAAGTCAGATTAGAGTAGAATCTCCTGTCGTCAACTGAGGTTCCCGTTCTGTTGCTAAATCAACCGAATGCGCTTTTAGGCTGAAAAGAACGTCTTGCACAAATTTCCGTGATATTAACAACTAGCGTGCTCATAAGACTGCTAAACCTTGACGAAAAATATTGTTTCAAACGTTTCATTGCAAGCATAGTTACAAAGTGAAACCTCAGAAATCATTGAAATGGAATGGTAAACTCATTTTACATTTTTGTGTTTTCTAACGTTTTCGTTAATTCCAGAAAAAAATCAAATAGCATGGCAGGAAGAACTGAACAAACCTAAGAACGAAATGAAGAACATTTTCGACTTCATTGAACGAATCCCGTTTCCTGAATATTTTTTCCAAAAATCTCTATTTTACGGTATATCACATCGCATTCACGCTTTTCAGTCAGAATGTGCTGGGGTTTTTTATTATCAAAGATAAGGGGTTTGCATACAAAATTTAAACGAAACCTACACCCTTGTGCGAACGGTTCCCTGAAGAATAGAAAATATGTCTCTTTTAACTGTAAATTATCGCGTGAAAGTGTGAATATACTTACGAACCACCCTTAAACGTTTGCTGCGTTTATACTACAGTTAGGAATATCCACTCATTTTAATGTGTTCCTTTTATGGCTGCAAGAAGAGCACTCATTTTATCTGATCTCTCAAAATCTTGTGGTCGAAGCTTCTCCACCTCTGAAAATCCGAAATGGAAATCCCTTGCATCCAGAGATCCTTTTTTTAATCCTTTGGGAGGCCATTCAGAGGCAAGACTTTCTCCAAAGGAAATACTAAACACCTTTCCATGAAGATGGCCGTTTTCATCGGCGAATCGCTTTTCGTGGATAATCTTCTTCAACTGCTCGATGGCTTCAGTTGTGAGGCATATTAAAACAACGTTATTCAATTCATCTAGCCACGACAAACTTTTTGAAATTTCTCCTCCATCTGCGATGTTCACGAACTCAGTCACGCGAACACTACCGTTCGCCTGGGCAGTGAGAGCATCGCGGAAATGCTTTACAACTTTCAATTGGTCCGCGTTTGATTTATGAAGAAGGAGAATTTTCTTTGTGGTGTTCAACGCTTTTCCTTGAGACTGATTTCCCTTCTGCTGAGACACCGTTTTAATCTGTTGGTTTTTCTTGGCTGACTCCGCGTTACCCATAATCTGAAATTTAGCAAAAAGCGAATCATCAAAAGCAAGAACTTTTTGACGGATGTGAAAATGCTTAACACTGCAAAAGCATTACTTTGCCTTACTGGGATGTGCCATTTATTTTAATTATATGTAAAAATAACGAGACACTCGATTCAATCTATTGTTTGACAGCTAAAAGGCAAAACAATACAAAAACACCTGTTCCGACTACGAAAAATAAAATTATAACATTCAAATTTTATGACAAAAATGGTGGCTCTAAGACCTTGCAGCTTGTCAAATCATTGCCCCGTTAAATGCCAACAGAATAGTTTTCTTTCTTTTCTCGGCAACGTCAGTTTATACACGCGCTGTAACTGATTTTTTATCACAATGTAACAGATCAGCCTGTTTTTGGTATGCACATATATAGCGCTTTAAAAAGCCCAGTAGTTAATTTGCATTTAACGCCGGAAATATATGCGTTAGCGAGTAAACTGGAGCAGTTTGGACTGAAGCCCATTCTCGTTACCAGAGCCTCGGATCGACCCTAGGCTCTGGGAAACTCCATGTAGAACATGCGCCGTGGAGTTCTTATAGCCAAATATTGAATGCACCAATTAGAGTCGCTTTTGATTGTTTTTTACGAAAACCAATGAGGAGACACTTTGTTTCAGGGTTCCCCAGAGCTCTTCTCTCCCCCAGTCAAGAGAAGAGCTCTGGGGTCGAGATTGACTGAAGCCCATAAAGACCGAAAACCTATGAGATACAATTTATCGTATCTAAATAAAACAAAATAAGGAACATGATCATGAAAAAGACATTGTTTGCAAAAAGATATTGAACCTCTGAAAAATAAATCGGTCTGTGAAAACGCCGTGGCAACAACACAATGGAGATGTAGGCTCCGGGTCATCGGTTCCGGTATTGATGTATAAGGTATTCCGGGGCGAGATGATCAAAATATGTTGCACGCGGCGGGGAGCTTGCAAAACACGGTTTTGTGAAAATCGGTATAATGGCCAAAGCCTGGATTTCCTGAGGAAATAAAGAGAACAGACCACGATCGATTCAATTCCACGCCAAAATAGTTCACAAGAAAGTGTTAGGTTTGTTTGTAAAAAGTACTTTTCATTTGCTTTAGGTCACGTTAATCGCCTTCGTCAGGTAGCTTTTGTGATTCTCGAAAAAACTAAGAGGTGAACGAAGTGCGAACGCTCTTGACCCTGAAAAATCAGTTGTGCTTATTTGCCTTTAGACTTCCACGACGCACTATACACATAAGGATGTCCTCTCAACATAATAACCAAGATTACTGAATCTATTCTAACAAATTGGTGTTTTATACTTACAGTAAGCATAGAGAGACTAAAAAATGGAACTCGCGTGAAGCCAGGTGGGTAGCGTGACGTCATCAATATGTTAAATAGATCTATTCTTCATTTGTCACATTTTACAGTTGAAATTAGATGAACGAGCATGACAAAATAGGGATTAATAAACATTTAAATCTGTCTTATTCAGTCATAGCCCTTAAGATTAGTGCAAATCCGCGCGATATTTTTAATCAAAAGGACGCAGACATTTTCGTAAATTCAAACGAGTCATAAAACGCATTGACTCTACATGTCAATTCAATATTAAACTCGTAATAGGTTTACGCCAAGAAAGTATTAAATAAGTCCTTTCTTTAGAAATAAGTCGATGAAACAAGAGTGAGAAACCAGGAGCGCATATTTATCAAAATGCATTAATAGATCTGGAAGTGAAGTCGATGGGATCCGAAGCGATACTTGTTTGCTTTGCTTATTAAATAGTCTCAGATCACACTAAATACCGTAAACAGAGAAGCAGTAGTTCTTAAGAAAGGTTTTACTTACCTAGCCACACAAAAATCCGATCAGCTGGGGTGTTAATAAGGGTCTCCTTTAACCTTTCTTTAAGAGGGAAGAGGAATCCGCAGGGGTGGCAAAGAAAAACAGCGCGTAAGTTAAGGCGACGCTTGATAATTTTGTAAAGGAATGCCAGTTATTATTGATCACTGATAATGAATAGCTTGACACGTCACATGCATATTTTAACTGCTTGGCAGATTTGCGTGACAAAGTATGAAGTGGTGTGTTGCGCTTCTGAGGAAGGAAATGCTTACTTCGTTTTTTCCCTTATGAGATCTTCCTTTTGATCTCTTATATTTAATTTTGCCCCTTTAATGGTATAAATGCGATGTTCTTAAAATGTCAATCCCACTTTTTTCCCTTTTTCATGACGACGTCTCGCATTTTATGTTGTTTTTCTTAGGGCAAGTTAAAATGCTAGACAAAGGGTGTGGTTATGTAAACAGGAAAAGAAAACAAATAGCGGAACACAGAAAACAAGCAGGAAAAGAAAACAATTTCCTGTTGAAATTGAAATGGCTAAAGGAGAAAAGTATTTATGTGGCCATGTGACCATGTTCGACTGCCATACGAGGCAACCTACCTCAAAACCTACATTCAAAAAATGCGATTCTCTTAAGCAATCTAGAGATCCAGTCCAATATTACATTCTTCCAATCAAACTAGGTCCGCAATATGTACGGATTGGTAAAAGTAAACTACCGGAGGATGAGAAAAGTTTTACCCCCGCGATGTGATAAAGTTAGTATGAACATCAACACGTTTAATTTTGTTTTCAAGTACGTTGGTACTAAAAGTTTGATACGCCTACTAAGACCACAACTCCGTTTCCGCTGATACAAAAGAAAACAGGCAGCTAAAAAAACAGCGGTGGTTTTTTTTTCCTTTCTTTTTTCATCGAAGAAGGTAAAGATCGCCTCGATCATTTGGGTCGAGATTAAAATGTTACTAACATCGCATAAAAGTACGGAAAAACTGCGTCATATTACTTCACCTTAGAAAAACAGCTGAAAGCGCAAATAATGAAAGAAAAACGACTGACTAACCGATAAAAATAAATTCAACGAATTTTGACAATTAATCCTTTGACAAGAGTTGAAGTTCAATTGTTGGTCTGTCCGGCCCTCCGAGTGTCTTCCATTTTCAAGTGCCACTTTTTGGAAATCTTCAGATCCATAACAAATCGTTTGTTTCATAGAATCACATCCATGCTATATTTATGACCACAACAACAATGCTTTTGACAAAGCCATCTGGTGCTCGCAGTGTCAATCGAATACAGATCACCATGATCGGAGAAGAGCAACAAATCCCATTAAATAAAGAAAAAGTCGAGATTGATGTTTGTTAATGCCTCACAAGAAGAACATAAGTGTTATCACAGTAAATAGCAGCATCATCATTGCTTCAAGCAAAGCCGTTGAGGCCGACTGGTCCTTCTCTCGCAACTTCTTGGGCATGTCAGTCTTCTTGGCTTCGAACTGTTAATCAGTGTTCTTCTTCCTGTTAAAGTTTGACCTCTAAGAGACTATTTTCAAAATATCGTAATTTTGTTTTCGAATTGCGTAATTCTCATTCACATTTACAAGTGATCAAAGCGTCCAATTCCGTGTCAAAACATGTGCAAATATTTGAGATTATGAACAGGTACTCAAATCACAACAATTAAACAATGGTTTGAACTACTGGAAGCAGATTAAGTTCAATTGATGACACATATCTTTTGTGATAAGAACGTGATAAATTATCAAACTTTGTCCCCTTTGTAATTGTTGCGACTAAAAGAACAAACTCTTAACCGTTTGCTCGCAATTTTAGTTTGAACTGCGCATGTACAAAATCACTAGAAGCCTGAAATCTATTACAAAATTCCCTTATCCTTTGAATTAAGAATAGTTTGAGGTTTCGTAGGATCCCTGTGCTTTCAAACCTCTTGAGCCGTTTTTTATTTGCACAGAGGGGTAGAGTGAACACTGCGTACTTAACACACCGTAATTTTTACCTTAGGCCAGATGACAACACCAGGGACTCTGTGCTTTTTTTTATGAGTGGTGTGTTAGTTCCCTAACTTCCCACAAAATTCTACGAACAAGGATTGTAAGACGAAGATTAGCGATTATCGTCCTTGTCCGATTGGTATAAAAAGTCTATCTATCTGCAGGCGAAATGACAAGGGTATGCAGCACTTTTTTCTAGGTTTTTTAAAGTCGCTAAATGCTGGAACGATACCGGTTGCCTTGGGCGTTTACCATTTGCAAGGAAAATCCGGTTGGATTGGAAAGCTCATAATGGTACAGGATTTTCCTGCTGCGGTGTTTCGCCAGGCCCGAGTCTCTCTCAGCTAGAAGAAAATAATAACAAATCAAAATGGGGGCTACATTAGTCTGAAATTTCAGCCGTCTCCTCCCTAACCCTAGGGGGCGCGGGAGAGAGAAGGTCTGAATTCCGACCGTGGTAATGTCGTAAATTGCATAAATTTTATTTTCTGTGTTCTGTGTGCCGCAAAGCTTGAAATCTTCGCTCGTGTTCGCCGCCATTGCTTTCGTGAATTACAGAGAATCACCTTCGTTGCGTTCAACTAATGATGAAAGGTTATCTAACTCAAATACACAAGCACCAATCAAAAACTACCTACCATATCCACACAAGTACGTGACGTCACCGGACGACATTGCAACGCTCGGAATTCAGACGTTAGGGAGCTTAAGCACATGCGTTTTTGAGACGCGGACGGCAACCGGAAGTGACCTGTTTTCCCTTTTTACTTGTCTTCACACAACCACATTTACATTGCCAAGTATCTTTTTCCCTTTAGAGATGATGGGTATAAAAATCTGAGAGACACCACTGTCCTGGCACGCGAAATGTTCTCTTCCGGTTTCCGTCCGCGTCTCAAAAACGCGCGTGCTTAAACTTCCTATTCTCTCTCCCGCGCCCCCTAGGGTTAAGGAGGAGACGGCTGAAATTTCAGACTGGCGGCTGCATCTGCAGGGTCGAAAGGCGGGAAAAGAGGCCCAAGTGAACCGGGTCTAGTGGGAGTTTACAAATGGTACAGGATTTTTCCGGTCATTTCGGTTGGAGCAGGATAAGAGGAATTCGTCGGAGGATTTCCATCTTTTTTCGGAAACTTTCCGGTAGAATGAGCTGTACCATTTGAATTTCCAACCGGAATTTTCGCGTTTTGTTGACAAATGGTTAACGCTCCTTACCTACTGAGGCAGCTTCCTCGTCAGTTTAGAAGACAAAAAAACTTCCAAGAAGCTCGAATTGTCAGTTTCAAGGGAAATTATTGTTATGTATCGGAGGAGAGTCGCAGTGATACCCTAGTTCTCCAATGCATGCCATATGGAATACAGCTTATTATTTATTTAATGATTGCGTTAAAGGACAAATCAGTCGTATGTTGGGATATTACATCGCATGGTTAGCTCAGTAATTATAAATAAGGGTTCGCAAAGGCTGCGCAAAAGATCATAGGCGCCCATGTTGGCATTAGCAGCCTGGCCCTCTTAGCCACTGTGACAGGGCACGAAGACCTACGGGTCCCCGGGGTTTAGCACCCCGGCAGCTACGAGGATCAGGGGCTCTGGGGATGACTTAGCACTTGCCTTCATCTCATGCCTTTTCCAGGCTTACCCTTGTCAGAACAAGAGCGTGACGTATTCCAATCCTTTTGAAGGTTGGACAAAGACATTTTTGTTGAAATTCGATAGCTGTGGAACTTTGTCACTCGGGGTCCATGCCGGTCAAAGACAATAGAGTTCGCACCCCAAGCTTCTAGTTGATGTGTTTGGAAGCGAGGTCAGGGGGTGCAAAACAAAAGTTTTCAGTCCCTTGGGACTCAAAATTCAAGGTTAGGGTTGGTTTCAAGCTAGCAGGCACTTTGTCTATTTAAGAGCCGGTAATTTCACAGCAACATTCCTATTTGGTTATGGAAAAACGAGTTTGAGAGCAATAACAAGTTTCCAATTTTAAACTGGTCACATCCACAAAAATCTAACTTCGTTGCATCTCAGTGCCTGAGCTTTTTAGAACTGGATGACACGTAAGTGTCTCTAACACGCGAAATTAACAACTTTTGCTATCACTCAACCTCGCATTGGTAGCCAAAGCTACTTCAGTCACAATTAACAAATAGATTCCATGTTGCCTTGCGCCTGTTCTTTCAGTAATAGATAACAGCTGACGTCAAAATGTGGTAAGAACAAAAAAGTGGCACACGAGCTCGGAGTCCATAGCCGAGTGTGTCACCGATGTTCTTTCCACGGCATTTTGATGTTCTCAGTGATCTATTACTGAACAGACGCATGGCAACATGAACTCTATTTGTTTTATATAATAAAGAATTAAAAAGTTTTTGATGATGACGTCGGCTATGCGCCTGTCCTCTAATAGATCATAGGTGAGAACCAATCAAAATGCGTGCATTCTTGAGCATATCATATAATGCAAAACAGAATTCAAGGCAAGCGAAGCCTCTTGTCACATTCCAACTAATATATATGTAGGGTCTTTCTGCAGGTACCGGAAAGCATTTTTGTTTGGTCTCTTGAAATAAGTCTTTATTTGGAGTTGTTTTGTTTTCTGTCTTTTGCTTCTTTTGTTTTAAGTAATTTCTGCTCCGGTACTCGCAGAAGCTGGCTATATGTATTTTCATTCTTGATATCCTGATACCAATCTCTCAGTCAAGGATACATGCTGTTCGCAAAATATAATATTTCCGCTAAATTATGGGTAAATTTGCTTCCCTCTACTTGCCCTTTGATTGTGTTTTCATGGACGTGAAACGTTCACGTTAACTTGTAGACAAGGGGTAGTTGTAGCATGATTTTGTTTTAATTACTTTTGTTTTAATTAAAGAGGCTCTGTGAAAAATAAAGTTCATATCTGCCAGACCAAAACGAATTTACGTGACTCATGCTCTTTACTACATGATCCATATATGTTCTTTTACGACTCGTACGTTTAGCGCAGAGTTCCAACTGCAAGAAAAAGCTACTAAAGCGGCGTATTGCTTCAGTTACACTTTTACGAATAGCGCCAAGTGGGTCTTTCAATATTTTTTCTCTTTCATTTTTGGCCAAAAGATCGAGAGCACTCGTTATATTTAATGTGGTCATTTTCCTGGTTCCTTGGGTGGGGGCTTGCGAAACAGCTCACTTGACCGCAGTGTAGAGCACAAACGTCAAGCTGCGTTCAATGGAAGGGGTTGGGGAACTTGGAAAGGCTCTCATTTTTGCATTATTGTCGGTGATATTCCCCTTGCAACCTTTAAAAACTTTCCTAGCATATTAACTGGCGTAAGTAGTGCCATAAAGCCCTCTGCACAGCAGAGAAAATTCCTTGACCGAGTCCTTGACTCTTCTTCTGTGCGCTCTTCCCCTGAAGAAAAGACAAAGTGAAAAACAAAAACATTCACATTGTAATGGGAAGCTCTTTAATTTCACACGCTGGATGAAGGAGGGGTGGGACTAACAAACAGCCCCCAGATATTGTCCTTTGTTTGGCTTAGTGAGGCGTAAACCTGTAAGGATGTTGTAGTGGTTAGCGCGTCAGAGACGGAATTTACGTGCCAGTGGTCGAGGTCTAGTTTTCCTTTCATAATGTTTCCTTAAGCGAGAACATTTTTCTACCCCTAGGTACTTGATTGAGAAAAGAGGCGATTGTCAAATTTTACTGACGCAACTTAATGCGGCGCTTCTTCGGGAGCAGCAGATAAACATGTTTTTTATAAAGCAATGATTACAAGGAAATGTTTCCAGTAAACGTAAACAGTTTAAACAGTCATTTACAGTGTCGTTTGTATAGGTAATCACATGATTTCGAGTGCAATTTGGAATAAATAAGCACGAGTAATTTTTTTCAAAGACGCACAAAATTGCACGA
>OX421457.1:802500-817500 GCA_949126865.1 Montipora capitata | reverse complement strand
CAACATTTTTTTGGGGAAGCTTCTACCCCTCAAATACCCTACATAGAACCCTGCTTTTCTCTTGACACTGGTTCTAAATTTTCCCACTCTTGGTACCTGGTGCAACGTTTTTCACGCTTAGCGCCAGGTTTACAATTTTTTCCCGCGCTTTGCCTCTTGTGCACGCTGCGGCGACATCTAATTGATACATCACATCTAACGTTTGGCTTTTGCTGTGATTGGTTGGTTGCGTTTTTGCGTTGATCGCCTTTCTGCGAGGCCGCAGCTTTCAAGTTATCTCCACGTTACCTTTACTACTTGACTGACAAGATATGGTCCATATTCCGATAAAGTGGTCCTCGGCGTTTCTTGGTTTTCACAAACGGTGATAAAAGTGGACTACACGTAAAACAAGAAAAAATAAATAAATAACGGACTTTTCTGTAATGAGGAGATAAGAAACCAAGATTAGAAATATGCTGTTACTTACAAAGAAGCTACATGCCGCTCGCACGGCATGACTCTCTTGAACATCAAGCGCTGCTAAACCTGTCAAAAGTCAATCATTCTATCAATAACAATAACGATAACATTTATCTATACACGATAAAAATCGACCATTTTCGAATTCTCACGGCTGGACTGGATCTAGCATGAAATGGAGGCTAATGCGGGCAAATATTTTCAAATGCAAATTAATTTGCCCGCATTAGCCTCCATTTCATGCTAGATCCAGTCCAACCGTAAGAATACGAAACTGGCCTATTGCAGCAGAGCTGATGTGGTCGTGTTAATCAATCAAGTTTATCAATCAATCAATCAATCAATCAAACTATCGACAATCCGGATTTAGCGAATTGGTGACAGGACACGCTTTGTATTAATACGTCAGGGATCGATTCTTGGGCTCAGCGCCATATATGGGATGAGTTTGTGGGTTATCCACTCTTATCAGACAGGTTTTCTCCGGGTACTCCGCTCAAAAAAACTAACATTTAATTCGATCTGCCTGGAGTAGATTTGCAGAAGAGCACTCGTGTTAAGTTTGAAACTACAATGTTTTTATTATTGATTGCTCTACAACCGATAAATTTATCACAATCTTTTGGACAAAAAAAAAATCGAGACGTCAGCGTTTGAATCACACACTAGGACAAGCATTCTACTTAATTAATAGGGGAGCAGGTTTTAATTGAGTCACTCCAAGGTAGTCTGGCGATACCACTGGCTTTGCAAAAACTTGTGTCGCAATCTGAGCCAAGCAGTATTAGAGCGGTTTTCAATTGAGTGTCGAAAGTAATTAGATAATTACTTTGGCTTATGATTACTTCACTCAGTGATTGTTTCAAAGTTCTCGCGCCATTTTTTCAACCAATCAGAAGAGAAACCAAAACCAATCGTGGCTCGCGCGTGCACATTTTCCCGCGCTTTGTGTCGGCTACGTGTAGTTACTTCGAGTTTTGATTGGTTCGCTGGATTGTCTCAGTCCTTTTTGATTGGCCAAAGTAATTACTTTGGTTATGGTTTTACGACACTCAGTTGAAACTCGCTCTAAAACCAAAACCAATTAACGCCAGTTGCATTATTTGCTGCATTGATTGGCTCAATTTAATGTCTGCTCACGATCTGAGCCATCAGAGCCAGAAGCAAAATCGCTCGACGCCATGTGCATTATTTGATTGTTTATGATTGGTAGTCAGTGCAAAGAAATTATTTAGGCATCGATTTCACGGAAATCGATTGCAAACCACTGTTTTAAGGTGGCTCAGAACCGGTTTCAACAATTTGGAACGGATGTCTTACTAGAAGGATTAAGCCGACAACACTGTTTCTGTTAACGGCAATGTTACGGTACCAAATGAAACGGCAATAATTGCTTAACAAGAAGCACATATCAATGTGACGCAATAAATTACCATGGCAAAAAAAGAACCATCTAAAAGCGTGCTATATATTGCGTTTAAGGGTTTATATCTTAAAAACGATATCGATGAAGTTAAAAAAAAAGTCTGCGGAGCGGATTCAGAGCCACCTTAAATTTTTCCAGTTGTAAAGGTGGCTATGAATTTGCTCCAGATAAAGTTTTTTGCACAGATTTTTATCTAATTACTCTCCAGCAATAAACAATGGTGGTCACCGTGTTCGTTTTTGAGATATACGCGTTTAAAGGCAAAATATAGGGCGTTTTAAGATGGCTTTTTGTTGCCATGGTAACCTTTTTATTGGTGTTCTATACGGTACCATAACATTGCCGTTAAGTGAAGTAGTTGGAAAAATTTAATCCTTCCCAAAAGTACAGTTCAGTTGTTGAAAGTGTTAAAACTGGTTTGAGCCTCCTTAACCAAGGTGCTTCCACCCTTACTGTGGACACTTAAAGATCTTTCTTACCGCACTGAAAAATGTTTACATGACGGCTCTCCGCTTCAAACACTAACTTTGGGTTACTTTTTAGACTCTGAAAGACAAGTAATATTGAAACGTGGCACCGCAACAAAAATTTAAACTTCCAACAAGGAACAAGAAAGATACCACTGCAAGACACTTACGCGATTGACAAAATGCAGAAATGACTGAAGAATATCCGGATGTTCTCGAAAGTCTGAAAGGAGACAACACGACAAGTTGTGCGAGCAAAATTATGGATTAGTTTCAAAACTGGAAACAAAACGATGGACTCACTACTCTGCAGCAGCTGGAGTGTACAGGAAGTGATTCGTTGAAACACAAATAACATTGATTGGTTATGTTCATCCACCATTCCATACATTCCAACCAACTAAAAACGTTAAGAGAGATATAAGCTACATAACAGATGCCACAAATATGGAAAAGGAGATTCAAATGGAGAAAGTAAGACTTTTCCCCAATCAAGGTACATGTATATAAACAGTAAGACCATACCCTGTGTGTTCATGCCAGTCGTCCCTCAAAGGATCACAGCCCCGTCTTAACAAAGACGTTGACCTTGTTTTCTGAACTAGTTTAAGCTACTTTGCGAGTCAGTTTGGTTTAACCATTTAAAAACCCTTTTAAGTCGGGTTCGCGCGCCGTGTGAACGCCCATAATTGAAAACAATGTAAAACTAAGACATGTCTTACTTCAGGTATGGACGGGGTATAGGATAGTTCTTACCGTCGAAGCTGAATCCAAAAGCCCGCTGTTTGGTGACGAAGAATAATATCCTACGATCAATTCAGCGAGTCCTGATACCAATGTGACTCCCATGTGATCTCTTATTGTGCTTATCGCCCTCTCGAGGCACAGACAGAACGACTGTCAGACGAAAAAAACACAAGGGAAAAAGTCAAATCTGCGATGATTCGTGGAGCCATACAATTTCAGTCACGCACAACTTACGGGCGAAAGATAGAAGTAATCCTTGCACTTTAAAGGGGCTAGGTTACGCTATTTTAGGTAATTTTGTTTAATTTTGAGCTCTAAACGTCAAATTTGCAGAGCAAGAGTCTTTCATTTGCAAAATCACGGCAACATAACAACTGAGAATGATTTTCAAGCTTTGTAAATGACATTTTGATATAGACTGATATGAATTTGAAAAAAGGTGGGCCGACGTTTTTCAAATTTACCCAAATTCAATCCATTTCAATCCTCTCATCCATGGCCCTTCTTGGCTTCCCTGCGTTTTGTTAGAGTTCTTCTTTAGTTTTGAACAGTTATTTTGATTAAAATACAATAAAAAACGTTCTCTGGCTAAAAATTTTGAAAAAGAATATAAGCTTTCGGCTGTCGATCTACAGCCTTCCACGGATAAAACGTTGAATGTAAATTAGTGAAATATATACAAATAGTATCACTATTTACAGCTATTCCTGTAGACAAAGCCTGTGATTACATAAGCAACAAACTACTTAAGGACAACTCACTTCCTTCACGCACGAGCTTAGACAGTAATGAAATCATTTCTCTGTTGAAATTTATCTTATCTAACAATTACTTTATTTATGATGATAAGATATACAAGCAGATCCATGGTTGCGCGATGGGTATCCCCGTCAGCCCTGTGGTGGCGAACTTGTGCATGGAAGCGATCGAAGAAATGGCCATTAACACGTCTGAAGTACAACCTAAAGTATGGAAACGCTACGTGGATGATAGCTTCTGCATCATCAAAAGAGATGCTGTTAACTCTTTTCATACTACACTTAATTCCATCGATCCACACATCTCATTCACTATTGAAGAGGAATCTGACCAACAAATCGCCTTCTTGGATACTTTGGTTTCTCGCAAGGATAACACGATCACTATTGATGTTTACCGCAAAGCAACTCACACGGACAGATATTTAGACTTTTCTTCTCACCACGACAAACGCCACAAGATCAGCACAGCTGAGACCCTCCTACACCGCGCAATTAAACTCCCAAGTACACCGCAAGGGAAAAATACCGAAATCAATCACGTCTTTGATGCTCTACGAGCCAACAACTATCCCTCCTTTGTTATTTCCAATATCTCAAAACCACCCACACATGCAATCCCTTCACCTGAAGAATTGGTTGGCATGTTTTTTAAATGGTTTGCGCCTCAAGAGAACCCTAACGGTTTTGCTGTCCTTCCTTTTATCAACGGTGTTACGCAACCTCTAACAAGAATTCTTCGAAGACACGATATCCGAGTTGTAAATAAGCCCCTCAAGACTTTACAACAAGAATTCCTTTCTCCTAAATTCAGACCAGCTATTGAACACAAACCCAACGTGGTTTATAAAATACCCTGTGCCGATTGTGATTGGTGTTATATAGGTGAAACGGGCCGTTCCTTTGAAACCCGCAAGAAAGAACACGTTAGGAATGTAAAAACATGTGCTAATGGGTCAAACATTGCGAAACATGCGTGGTCTTTCGGTCATCGCATTGAATTCAATCATTCTCGAGTTATCGACAAAGGCTCTTTTCGTGTTAGGAAAACTCTAGAGGCCTGGCACACCTCTTCTACCAAGCATGCTGATAATAACTTTAAGCCGATTCCTAATCAGTATAAAATTCTTTTTAAACAATAGCCACCATTTTTCATACCTTTACTCTGTTCTTTTTATCATTTTTATCTCGCCTTTTCTGTATATATTTCACTAATTTACATTCAACGTTTTATCCGTGGAAGGCTGTAGATCGACAGCCGAAAGCTTATATTCTTTTTCAAAATTTTTAGCCAGAGAACGTTTTTTATTGTATTTTAATATGCCTAATCCTGGCTGCGCTTCAATTTTTAATAGTTATTTTGAGATTTTAGTTAATTCTATGACCATTCGATCAGTGCTGAAAATGCTTAAAATAGCGTGACCTAGCCCCTTTAACTGGACAACTTATGTAATTGTCTCTTTTGACACATGAAGAATCGAGGCGACTTCAACTGGATTCGATCCCATGGGATCCCATGAGACCTCTGCGATACCGGTGCAATAGACCTTTTTGCAGATACGGCGGCCATTTTGATTTCTGTTGTTCGAAATAGTTATTATGGGATGCCCAGGGGGCAAATGCATATTAATTTGCCCCCTGAGCATCCCATAATGTCTTTCGAAACAATAGAAATCAAAATGGCCGCCGTATCTGCAAAAAGGTCTATGCTCTACCAACTGAGCTATGAAACCACTCAGTTGGGAGCAGGTTAATTTGTTGAGCTCACGTGTTTTTCACGTGTCTATAAACTGACAATTGCTCAAATTGTCCAGTTAAGTGCGAGAATCGATTCTATCTTCCATCTATAACTCGCCCTTCAAACAATCATTGTTTTGCACAACTGATGGGATTTTCAGGAAAGAAGTGGGAAGTGGTAGGCACGATCACAAGTTGAGCCATACTATTTCAGTCTTACCCAACTTATGGGGTTTTCAGGAAAGAAGGGAGAAGTGGTACATTATCGCCGGGAAGGGAATATAGTATAATCTTTATTTAGGCACAGGACTTTACAATAATGAATTAAATAAATCTAACTACCTAACTAAATTAAATTGCTAAAAACTACTACAATGAAAGAAATGATAGGAAACCTGCTTTACAAGGAAGCCGTGTATAAAAGCAAAATAAAGCTTGCATAACACTACTGTTAAAATCATAGCTCTTCAACTTAAATTCATTAAGAGAGGGCGACTGTCGAATATCCAAGGGCAGACCATTCCACAGTACAGCTCCGCTATAGGACAGACTTCTTTTACATTAATTAGTGCGGAGCTGAGGGATGGCAAGCGTACAGTTACTACTTAGGTTATAGGTTAAATGTATCGGAACGGAAGACAAAGTACGAACTAAGATAGTCCGGAACCACATTATTTACAATGTTATACATCAATATTGATTTATTAGCAAGGCGTTGAATGCAGATTAGCCGAGAAACCTTAAACGATCGAAGTTGAAAAACGCACCTGTTGTATTTGACTATCCTGCAACCAATGCTCCATGGATTTCAGTGATTGGAATATGTCACTTAATACAACAGCTGCCTGCAAAGAACAGACACGAGATTAACGGGAATATCAATCTCAGGAGTTACGTGATCGCATGACAGATATTCGCTTCCCTAATCGACCAAGAAATATGGGAAACATTCTTTCTCAGGACAGGAGCCTCAAACTCACACATCTTTGCTTAAAAAGACCATCTATATTTTTACCACAATTGCTTGTAATCTTGCAATCTGATTGGCTAATTTTCCGTTGTCGATAAGAGTCTAGACAACGCTGTACGCGTCATGCTCGCGTCAATAGGGAGCTTAAGATCTACGACGACGACGTCGACGAAAACGCCACAAAACAATAATATCATTGGTTAAAAGAGCATAAATAATCGTGCTGCACGTGCGGCACGGATTTTAGCTCATATTTTTGCGGTTCTCTGCGTGACGACGACGTGAAATCACTGAATTTGAGGTTTTGACGACAACGTGAGCATGCAACAGAGAATCTTTCATTCTCTATTTTCAGTCTGAAACGGTTCGTACCATTTTATTTTTAGGAAACTTCGCCCACATTGTACGAAGTGAACGAGGTGGAATCGCGAAAGACTTTTACTAGAGCAAAGTTCTATTTTGAGGTGACGTTTTCGTCGACGTCGCCGTCGTAGATCTTAAGGTCCCTAATTTGTCAAGCAATGCAATAGCCAATCAGGAATGCCCATTTTGGGAAATAAACAATCATATTGCGAGAAAGTTATAGACAACGCTTGCTCTTTCTTCGTGTTATGATCTTGGTCACGCTTTGAAATAAAATTAACAAACCAAAAGTGGTTCAGCGTTGTCTGTACTCTTATCGACAACGATATTCGTCATCACAGTGGTCAAAATGTTGTGGACTCAAGAGGCGCAGCAGAACCACTTTCGATTTGTTAATTAGAGCTGCTATTCCGCCAAGCCTTGTTCCTAATAGCCATTAAAGCATACTGCGTCCCTTTACGTCAAATAATTAATTTTTATGCATAAATTTAACAATAAAACACACTCCTCATAACGAGCTCCTGCTAAGGCCTGTCACATTACTCACCGGGTGGGGGCTGTTGTCAATACTATCAGGATCCAAACATTTAAACAAAACCACGAAAACTTGAAGATGAAATTGAAGGCTGGCCTTAAGTTCCGGAGACACCTGATGAGACATATGCAGACCGTCGTGTCAAGATGTGGCTGCGCATGAGTTTATAGCAACATGGAAAGACCAATGTCAACTCAAACCTCAAGTATGCTTGTACTGCTCAAAAAATACATGTTTCATAGAGTAAGAACCTTCTTGCATAAACGTCTCGCCCACTTCGATTATAAGCCTTTCTTGAACAAAAACGTCTTATCCAAAAAATTGTCCGTCGTCGATTATGCACTAGCTCTTTTCCGCTAAAATTACGCAATTGCGTACAAATTACTGCTGCGCAAGGTTCCTTTAAACTTATTGCCATCATTTGCATTCATGTAAGTAAAATCATTGTAACCAAGGGGTCCTGAGTTCGAGTTCGCATCCTTGCTTCGACTTCTTTCCTTTCAGTGTAGCTTAAGTAGCATTAAATAACCGTAAAACGGAGCACTGATGGAGAGGGGAGAGTAAAATGAGTGCACCGTCCACCTCAGGTTTGTCACTTTAATTACTGTTACGAGTTATCGACGTTAAATATGGTCGCTTTACTTTACTTTACTTTACAACGACGATGTCATTTCTATTTAATGCTACAACATTCAACAAACTATGATTCATCAGTAATTTCCTTGCAGAGTGTCTTTCCAAAATAACTGACCCTCTTCAACATGCAAGCATCCCCCTAAAATCCTACTGCAAATCCTTATTCTCTTTTATATAAATTTGTTTTAGGTAAGTTTTCTCCCTCGTCATATTATGTAGGCAGGCACTACTACATTCATGACTTCTTTGTACCCTGAAGGGTTTGGTTTCTATAAAAAATGAAGACGGCGTTACCTGATGCTGCACTAGCCGAGCCAATCCTTCCATATAAGGATTAAATATCGCTCGCGCTTGATGCGTGGCCGGCGACGTATCTTGGACAGATAACACGTGACCGATACACTCAACACAGCGAATTTTTTCACGCTCCTGTCAAGAAAAAAACAGAGACTTGCCATTATCACTCTTGACGAAAACTATGATTTCAGCGAGAAATTGGCGTGACCCAATGGTTAGGGCATTGGATTTTCTTGAGCATGCTCCGTGTTTCAATCCCACTCGGACCACAGGCTGAATCTGTCTCAAAGGAGGGGAGGGGAGGGGAGGGGAGGGTCCTGAATTCAACACCACCCAAGTTAGTAAATAGCCAACTGGTTGCTTCCTTCAAGTTGAGGTTCTCAATTATGTTCAGTTACATGTAAGTTTGCACTGGTTCTTTCAAATCATTAACTAGAACTGCCCGTGAGATCTTGTAGCTTGGCGGCCAAGGGTATTTCCACCAAAAAAAAAGCACTTACATTTTTGTTAATTGCAGCCGAGGAAAAAAAAGCGAAAATAGCACCGGTTTTAGAAGCGGAAATTTCCTCAAATTAACTGGTGTAAATCGTGGAAGTGGCAAAGTCGCCAAAGTCGAGTCATTAGGGAGCTTACGAAACGAGGACGACGACGGCTACGAGGACTTCATTTAAAAATAGGAGTACGCGTTATTCATATCACTACGAAACTATTTCATGTCGTTTCGCGTTAAAAATGTGTAGTACCTGTCGAGGAATTAAACTGGTGTGAGTGGGTTGGAAGCGTAGAGAGAGAACTGAAAATTCATCGTCTTGTGCTAACGTACTCCACAGAACCTTGAATTTGGTCATTTCACGTCGTCATTTAGGAGATGACGGCAAAGAAATGTACCAAAATGTAAAACACACGTGCAAAGCGTGCAGAGCCATTATTTTTGCTCACTAAACCTATTGTTTTGTACTGAGCGTCGTCGTTTCGTAAGCTCCCTAATGTTGTCATTGACGGTTGATAGTATTATGGCTCCTTTTCATTACAATAAAGAGGATCTGTGGATGGTTTCTCTTGCCAACGTCTACCCGATGTATCTGAACACACGCACGCACTCCACTACTGTTTGTAAGCTTTCGCTATAGAAGTGAACAATTTAAAATACACCTCCACTTTAGTTGCTGATATCGCGGGTATAAAGCGTTTTCTTTACTCAATGGTGTAACTTCTGCAGTTCTTCGTCTACAAGGGAGGGGTACAGGGGTGGCACAGTGGTGAGAGCACTCGCCTCCCACCAATGTGGCCCGGGTTCGATTCCCAGACACGGCGTTGTATGTGGGTTGAGTTTGTTGGTTCTCTACTCTGCACCGAGTGGTTTTACTCCAGTTTTCCCCTCTCCTCAAAAACCAACATTTGATTTGCGTTAATTGTTAATTTTAGTTTACAGTGTCCCCAATTAGTGCTCCAGCGCCAGAACGACTAGACACTTAAATAAAGTTCCTTTCATCAACTCACTTTCATAACAGCACCAGACAAAGCCGCCTGACAATGCGAGAGGATTTCCATTAGAGTTCCAGGCTCCAAATCCTGAACACACTCCTCACAGACGCCGCGCAGGGCTTGGGTGGATGCTGAAGCGAGCTGTTCCTGAGACAAGCCTCCCAAAAGGACAGGAAGAACAGAGCGTAGATGATCAGGATGACACTTGAGCCACTCTGAATAGGAACCTGAAGTAAGAGAGTTTAATTTATGTACCTCTTGCAAAGCGTTCTATTATAGCTCTAATTGTGCAGTTTCAAAAGTAACTTTGGTTGGTACAATATCGAAGGGGACTCGCACTAACAAAACAATTTTTGTCAGATTAAATTGAAAAGACCAGCTTCAAAATTCCTCAGACAAATAGCTTAAGTTCGAAACTTCCCCGAAGCTTCCAGATCTTTTTCCTCTCTATTTTGAGGCAATCCTTAAATGAATTGCGAATATTATCAATTTTAGTTACTCTAACAATGATTTCAGCATATAAATTCGCGTCACTTTTCTCAGCCAATCAAAAGCATGCATCTTCCCGCGCTTAGTGTCGGCTGCATGCATTTGCTTAGTTTCACTGCGGGCTTTCGTCTGTTTTATTTTCCCGCTCTCAGAGTCAGCTGCACAATAGGTTCGTTTTGTATTCATTTGATTGTTTTCCCGCGCTCACGGCGCCGGCTACGCACATTGAGTTTACTTTGTGCCATGATTGGTCCGTTTTACATGTATGTCCTCGCTAGCTTGTTTTCCCGCGCACAGAGACGGCTACACTGATCTCCTTTTGTTTCCTGATTGGTTCATTTGACTGCCTTCGTCTGTTTTGTTTCCCGCGCTTGACGCCGGGTACACGTATTTCACTTTGTGCCCTCTGCTTGTTTCTTCTCATTTGTCATAAAATGTTTAGTCATTATTTTGGTATTAATTTTTCAGAGTGACGACTGCAAGTTTTATGACATCAAAAACACATACCAACCATCAGCAGAGCTGTCTGTGAGACGTATGGATGGTCAGGCAGTCTCGGCAACAACGACAAAATTGCTGGGACGTAGCTTTCTTCGTTGGGGTTAACATATTCGGATACGGCTTGGATTAAATACAGTGTCGCATCCACGGACTACAGAAAAAAAGCATTAAGTAAAAAAGGTTAGTGATTAGGAAGTAGTAGGTCATTAGATACGATTCCCTTGCAGTACATGAACTTGTTGATCTCCTCTCTAATAAGAATTCAGAAACAAACAAACAAGCACAAAAGCTTTGCCCAGTTCAAAAAGTTTTCAAAAACATCCTTGTCTTCCTTAACAATGCTGCACGTAAGTCGGTAAGATGAAGTTTCAACACTAAGTAAATGTAACATTCAAGTACCAGAGAGATTTTATTCATCGGCAAAGCTCTGAGAAAACATGAATTTAAAATATGACTGTGTTATCTTGATTAAGTCTTTTGCAATTCTTCCTTGTGAAACATGGGTGAAAGGTAGAGTCTTTAATATTGACTGTCGTATTCTCAAGTTGTCTTCAAAATATTAAACTGAGTTAGACATAGCTTGACGCTATTCTGGTTTGAGGAAACATTAAGGTTGTTTACCATTTACAAGCAGAAACCGGTTGGTATTAGGTTTGTTCAAATGGTAAGCAGAAAACTCCCGAATGGGAAATTTAGTTGGGATAGGCGTGTACCATTTGCAAAATTCGTTCACGTTTACTAAGAGAGTCTGGAGGAAGGCAAAATCATGGGGGAATGCAAATGGTAAACACAATTTCCGTTTGGAAATTCCGTTTGGGAATTTTGGACTACCTTTCGAGAAATCCTGTTTTCTCTGGAAAATTTCCGTTTGGGAAGACCAAAATAGGCTTACCATTTACATTCCAACCGAAATTTCCGGATTTTTTTGGTAAATGGTAAACAACCTAACAGTTACAATTCAAGACCCAATTCAAAGAAAAATACCACGTGTATAATTCATTCCACGCGTGCAGCACGATTATTGAATATAAAGCATGCATAACATTTAACCCGCAATAATATTGTTTTGTTACGGTGATGTTGCGGCATGAGTGATGTTTACTTAAACTCCGCACTGTGATCAAGGCACCTGCCAAGAAGGATTTGTCTCCCCAGACAACAGCGTTGACAAGATATGATACAACTGTTGCAGGCAGTGTCCTCTCAGCAAACAAAAGACATACATCTGAAAATCATGAAAACAACAAAAAATGAAACTAGACAGGTAACAAAGAACAGCTGGTTGTTGCAAACTTTGGACCATGAAGGTAAACTTACTATTATTTCACATAGTGTACTGTACGTCGGCTCTAAAGCTGGTGTCAATATAAGCCCAAGGGTGCATTCTTTATCCTTCTTCTCTCTCTCAAATTCGCAATCTTACAAGTATTAAAACCTGTATCCACGCAAAACACGAGCTTCATAAAAACAGAAAACAGTCAACACTTATTTAAGCTTACCATTGTGTCTGCAATATCCTGTCTATAACATCTGAACTGTTCTTTTTCATCTGAAGTAATAAGAACAAAATTAAATCACTCTAGTAATAATAATTATTGTTATTATTGACGACCATCAATTGAATGGAAAAATTATGAGCAGTTGATTGCCAAGGAGGTTAGGGGGGGGGGGGGGGGGGGGCAGGTTGCTGATTTACTGTAGATCAGTATTTACAAAATTTCTCAACAACCTACATGTAATTGACAGCATCTAAATACATGTATCCAATAAATCGAGGGAGAGCCACCCGAAAAATTCAAGGAAATAAACACACACCGGTTTGACCCCAGCATGCCCACCCTCGATTCCATGTTTGCACGTCCAAGACACAGATTTGCTTTGTGACGGGTGGGGTGATTGGTAATGTTATGGCCTTAACCCTCACCTGTTGAAAATCCCTGCCAAGTGTTTTCTGGAGGGTACTGCACTTTTCTCGTTAATACCTATGGTAAAAAAAAAACACACTAGCAACAAACTTACTGAAAAAGAAGTTGCACATTAAAAAAGAAAGTGTTTATCAGCATAAATTATACATTGTAACTCCATATCATTGAATATTGGCTGCCTTGCTCACAAAGCTCTGCACTGTCTGGCTACTCCAAGCAGTGTGTACTGTTCAAGAGAAATCAAATAAAACTCTTGCAATGCTTACAAATAATTTTTTCCATTCTGTACCTGGCAAAGTGATAGCATAACTGGACCATACACATTTTTGTGTTTTTCCGTAAGACTTGGCTCTTCATTTGTAATATCATCCTTAAAAAAAAGGAAAACATAAATAGCTTTTTTCAGTGACCCTCAAACAGAAGGAATCAAGGGCAACAAGACAGACTTCCTTTAAGAACTCTCTCTTGTTGTTTCTGATAAAAATCCTACACAGGATCATGTACAATCCTGACTGAGGGATCCTTCAGGTTTGTTTATAAACCTGTAAGATCTTCAATAAGACTAGGATCCTCCTTGGCATTGATAGCATCAGGATCCTAATTAAAGAAGAGGGGGAAAAGGCTAAAATGAAGCAGGAGAGAGTCTCTCCTAAAATGAAAACCAAATAGTACATAAATCACAACAAAAAATGCACACCATCAAAAAACTGAATTCTAAGATGTATGGTTGGTTGGGGGTGCGGTATGCAAATACAAATGTATTAATTTTCTCCATATTTACATTAGAAATTTACATTTGATTCACAATAAAATCTATCATGCGGTAAAGCTCACTGTTTTGCTTTTATATTTTAATCCACAACATAAGATTGTAGTTTTAAAGAGAGGACTCACAGGAATGATGATAGCCGCTATCTTGTTTTCTTATTAAACAGTTCCTGTCGTTATTCAATCGAGGAGTAACGCTTTCCCGAAAGTTGAATCAAGTGTGAATAATTGACAAGGTTTTGGGTCTGTGATTTTGCAAGAATCAAGTGTCAAGGATTGAATTCGATTTTGAGTGAATCGAGTCTCGATCCTTGACTCGATTTCCGATCCTCGATTCTTGCGAGGATCGAGTTGAGACTGTCAACTTACTTTTGCACGGTACTGTATAATACTGAAATAACTTTCCTTTAGATACAAAATGGTCACAACCATCACGTAAGTCATAATGAACACAAACAATGTTCACTGTTTATACCAGCAGCTGAAATTTCATTAAAAACAATAGAACAAGACAGTTTCAATTGAGTGTCGTAAAACCAAAACCAAAGTAATTACTTTGGCCAATCAAAAAGGATGGAGGCAATCCAGTAAACCAATCAAAACTCAAAGTAATTACACATAGCTGACACAAAAGGCGGGAAAATGTGCATGCACGAGCCACGATTGGTTTTGGTTTCACTTCTGATTGGTTGAAAAAGTGGCGCCAGAACTTTGAACCAATCACTGAGTGAAGTAATGCAAAACCAAAGCAATTCGCTAATTACTTTCGACACTCAACTGAAAACCCCTCTATACATACAATAATAACATGAGAAGTACCTGCAAAGTGTACCAAAAGTTAAAAGTCATCTCACTGCACTGTTCATCCACAGGATACCATCCTTGTGCACCAGTGCATTCCTGCATACCCCAAAATGACCAACACGATAAAAATTAAACTTTAATATTTAATAAATGAGAACAGACTGACGACAAATTGAGGGAGAAACTTAAAGCAAACTTGTCACTAAAAGTTGCAGCTGTTATACATAATTTACTGGTATTATAACTAAGGGGGTTACAGTACATTCTCTCCTGAAAATGACAAACTGAGCATATCAAAATTACAACTCAAAGAATTATTTCAAATCTTACCAATATCAACTGCACTAGAGTAAATGCTTGCAGTTCTCGTTCTTCAGTGTCTGCTGAAAGAAGCAGCATCATGTGCGTCTCAGCTAAGGATACTACCACGCGACATAATCCCTGTGAAGTGTCCTGTCATTGAAAATAACATAGTTCAAACTCAAATCATGAAGTTGTCTTTAAGTTAGGAAGCAGGGATGGTGCAGTGATGAGAGCACTCGCCTCCCACCATTGTGGCTCAGGTTTGCTTCCTGGTCTCAAGCGAGGTTTTTCTCATAGGTGAGTTTCTCTGCTCCGAGATGTTTTTCT
>OX421457.1:785000-797500 GCA_949126865.1 Montipora capitata | reverse complement strand
ATGTAAATGCATATTCTCCCAAGGCCTGTTCTCACATCATTCATTTTGTTTCTTTCTTCAGAAATCCATTCCCCAACCATTAAAGACTCCTCAACTGTAATAAATTTAATTTATTTCTTCTTCTTTATTCATGTCAAGCATGCTAAACTAAAGTTTGTCCTTTCAGTTCCTCACCTTCTCCGCATAGTTGGCCTAAGAGTTAGGGTTAGGGTTGGCCTACTTTACTTTACTTTACTCAACTTCAATTAGACAGATCTTCACATAATACAAATTAAAGATAAATTAACAATTGAAATAAATAAAAAAATTATAAAAATACAAGATCTGAATAATTAGGTCAGTTTATACAGAATACAAAGATTCCTTATAAAAACAAACTGCCTCGATGTAACACACAATATGTTATAAATTAAAAATCTATCCTTATTTACATTAAATTTATTACGAGAAAATTTATTAATGAATACTGTTCTTAAATGATGAGAGATGTTCAATTGTTCTGATGTAAAGTGGTAGGCAATTCCACAGGTCTACAATACAATTAAAAAAAGAAAACTTAAAGACATTAGTTTTAAAAAAGCCTTTTCGCCAGTGTATCCTAGCTGATACATCTACCCCTCTAGAGGCTCTGTCATCCTAATGCCTTTGCACTGTATATGTACATATGTACTACATTGTAGTATTCCAAAGTTGATATTTGGAGTGGTTTTAATTAACCAAAGGTGGAATTTTCTGGAGGTACAGTAAATTAGGTGCCAAAGTCCCCTTTGATCAGCCAATGGTAAAACCTTTTGGAGATACATGTACATGTAGCAGCCAAAGCCATACAATTATCAGGATCATGATCACTTCCACCTTACAACAATTCCAGATGCTCTTCAATTCCCATTTTCGGCCCTTAAATGTGTCCATTTTCTGCCCTTAAATTTGTCCATTTTCCAGCAGAAATTGTGAGCACAGGGATGGCGCAGTGGCGAGAGCACTCACCTCCCACCAATGTGGCCTCGGCGTCATAATATTATGTGGGTTGAGTTTGTCTGTTCTCTACTCTGCACCGAGAGGTTCTCTCGGTACTCCAGTTTCCCCTCTCCTCAAAAACCAACATTAATTATTTTGACTTGATTTGCGTTGATTGTTAATTTCAGTTTACAGTGTCCCCAATGGGCCATTTCCGAGTTGCTGTTTGTCTCGGTTTCGAAGTGAGTCTTGGTGATCAACTATTGAAAGGGAAATGAGTTTGATTTTCATAAGAATACGCAACTCATTTCCATTTGAATGGTTGTGCACCAGGACTCGCTTTGAAACTGAGGTATGCAGCAACTCGGAAATGCGCTATTAGTGCTCTAGCGCTAAAGTTCCTTTCCTTTCCTTTCCTTTCCTTTGCATCTTTGAGTAGTGATTTACTGTATGCAGTTAAAAGTGCCCTGCACTCTTAGACAATTATTTGGGGTTGACAAATGTAATAATTTTGGAAACCTCAACTAAGCAAGCTGAATGGGAAACTTAATGAGGTTAATAGAGAGTAAAGTAAACCTCACAAAAATTTCCCAAACCTTTGCACTTTGGTTAAATTCTAAGACCTCAGCAGTTTCACATGTAGAAAGTGCTTCAATGCTACATGTACAATAAAAGGTCCATCCTGCTGGAAGAATAGACCAGCCCATCATGGGATTACTATTATGGCAGGGCATTGTCAGCCACACATACATGGAATTGTACATTATACATGTAAACAGACTTGTAAACCAATAATTTAAACCTAGAAAATAATTATATTAAACAGACTTCAACCTTGTCTCTCTGCATAAGCCGCCAACACAGCTGCCAAGCTTGCTGTGATTTCTGTGTTGTTAATAACCACTTGTGTGCCACATCTCGATCACCACGATTTTGCCCACTGTACAGGGTTAGTAATGCCTGACAATCAAACAGGTACAATGCAAAAAAAAAGCTTGATTCAAGCTAGCTAGGAATACATGTACATGTATTAACCATTTGTTACAAGAAGTTGATGATTCTCAAATACCAATGATGGGCGTAAACCAAAAACACCCTAAATCAATTTTTGAAAGTTTTAGTAGAATGTTCCCTCAACTACAGTCTATTAATGGAGGGGACATTTACTTCTCAGGCGTCCTAGGGGGCTGGACAATCTGCAAGCCAGCGAGACATGTGAGCCATGCGAATTTCGCATTTAAGTTTAAGCACTCATTTCAAATAGCGCTGATCGATAAACAGTTATTAAGTCTAAGCACCCATTTTAAAATGGTTAGCTTTCAATAACTGTGTGACTCGCATGTTGACTTGCATGGCTCGCCATGTTGGCTCGCAGCCATGGCTTGCATGACTCGCATGGCTTGCACATTGTCCTAACTCGCACCCTAGGATGCCCCCAACATTGATGAGTAAAATTGTTTGGCGTTAGACAGAGTAAAATCTGTTAACCACACCCTATCCAATTTCACACAATTCAGTGTTGTCATGTCGGTACCACTGAAGCACTCCAAATTTTAAAAAAGACTCAAGAATGAAAAATCGATTTTTGCTTCCATCATAAGCATTCCTTGAAAGGAAAAGCAGAATACCTGATCGTGGCCACTTTCGTTTTCCTGTGTCCTTTCCAGGACGAGCCAAAAACAACATACGCTAAATACGTTTTAGGATGAATATTAAGAAATGAGCAGGTATTCTAGAATCCATCCCAGGCAGAACTTCCCTGATCTGCTTTTCGTGTCTGCTTCAAAAAAAATATCGTCTTGCGGAAAATTCGTTAAGACGATTAAAGACCACTGAGTGTAAACATTTACAAACACTAACCTGTTCACAATGAAGTAATAATCTTTGAAGTTCCTCTTCACTGAAATTCATCTTCCTTAAAATCAGGACTGAGCAATCAGTGAGAGCGGACTTTTATCCGTATTCCATGTCGTTGATCACTCAAATCCCGAAGAACTGTCAAATTTCTTCCGCCATCTTGGATTCTTCTGCGCACACACATCTGAAATGGATATACCGCTGAACAATTGAGCCACTCACCTAAATTTACCAGTCTCCCTGGGGGAAACCTGTCTGTTGGCGGTAGCCTCGCAGCTCTTACAAGGTCTCACCTGATTGGAGACCACCCTAACCCTTAACAAAAGAACAAATAACAGAAACAATGGACCCTAGGCCTAAAACCTAACCCTTTTGTTTTAGGCCTAGGGTCCATTGTTTCTGTTATTTGTTCTTTTGTTAAGGGTTAGGGTGGTCTCCAATCAGGTGAGACCTTGTAAGAGCTGCGAGGTGACCCGTCCGTTGTGCAGAAAGTAACATGGGGTCAGCTCAACTGCACAGTTCTTTTCCAACCTGATTGGCTGTACAAGCACAGGTTAAAAAAAACCCATTGCTCTATTCTGTACAAGCACAGGTGTTGTATACTACCTGGACGAGCAGGTAGGAGGGCATGATGTGACGGTCCTTCATTTAGGGACTAACAGGTACAGGTCCTATGAAACAAGTCACTGGTAAGTTATACTCTGGTCACAAAGATGCCAGCCTTACTTTGACCTGGGGTTGGTCTTAATTCCTCCTTTTATCAATATTATTAAGGAAGGTGCCTACTATTGTTATTGCGCATACGTTCTATGCATCTTGAGACACCCGGATTTCCTATGGGTGGTGCTTATTAATACAGGGATATTTTTGCATGGTTCATAAGTATGCGGAAAAAGCAGAACTTAGAAAGTGCTCTTGGTATCCAAAAAGAAATTTGGGGGTAACCATGCATTTTTCAGACATAATTAAGCGTCAATTTGGAAACAAATGCCAACATCACTTGGTATTATAAAGCTTTTTACAATTATTGTTGATTACTTATCTTCGAAAAAAGCGTGGTTATCCCCAATTTTCTTTTTGGATTTCAATAACATTTGTTAAGGTCTGCTTTTCCTGCATATTCATATTCACAAAAATACCTTTGAATAATTATTAGTATGCACCATTCTTAAGTCTTTCCCATTGCTCTCCTAATTTTTATGAAATTCTCCCCATTTTTTTATTTCAAAATTTGGGAAACTGTCAATCTGTAGTAATTTTGGATAAATGATAGTAAATAAAAAGCCGTAAGATTTGTAGTAACATTGATATACTTAAAATAGCTAAGAATTATCTCAAAATGCAGGACCCTGAAATTCAAAATTTCCCAGGGTACCCAAATCCAGAAATCTGCACTCTTGTCATTTTGTAATAATTGATTTGTTTATTGATTTATTGATTTATTTATTTATTTACACAGGAAGGGACAATGCCCATGGAGAATCAACAGTAGGCCATCGCATTGCTCACACAAGTTACCCTCCGATGGTCAGTGAGTGTAACAGAGAGTAGACTAGATACAGCAAAGTGAAATGCATTGATAAACATTCCCACATAAAGAACGAAGTGCCGACATAACACGGCAGGTACAAAACACAGGTCACAGGTCATTGTTTTACCAATACAGAAAGTATTAATTAGGCCTAATTAGACCTGAGGTTAGCTTTTATGAATGTTTAGGATACTTTATGTATTGGTAAAACAATGACCTGTGACCTCTGACTTGTACCTGCCGGACATAACAGCAAACAAAAATACAACCATAATAGCGTATATGGCACTAAACATTATTCCTTCCTTTCCTTTCGATAACATTATTGCAATTCTAGAAGATGGAATGGCAGATTTTAGAACATTTTGAGGTGGGGGCAAATCATGGAGCCATAAACTGTAGGGTAGAGGGGGACAAGGGATGTTGATCAATGTATAATAGGGCATGCAACATTTTTGAGGCATGGACAGACACTGGAAGTGAACATTTCAGTTACCAGGACAGCGGACTCTCCCAAATTTTTGAACTAATCTTCTCCAGTAGTGAAAATATGCTTAGCAAAATAAAATGCGGTAGTGTCAAGACAAGTTGAAAAGGAAAGCAGCTAACTTCCAGTTGCCATCCATGGCTCTAAAACATCATTTGCTTCAGCTCCTTAATAGTAATAATAATGTCACACCCCAAACTTCGTCACTCTACAGTCAGATATGGAGACATTTAATTTGCGTTAAGAAATGAATTTATTGTGTTCAAAATGTTACATTGTTTACATTTAAGAATCTACAAGGCTGTCTATTTTCATTCAAAACTCCTGAAGACAAAATAACTATACAAAATGTCCTACATGTTGCATAAGTTGTACTATAAAAAACAAAGCATGCCCAAATTTCGAAAGATATAACATACTCTGTCCAAACCGTCAATTAAGAATTTTTCCAACACACATTCTCTAAATTTGCTTATACTTAGTTGTGTAGCATGCAAATTTTTGCAATGTCTGTAATATGCTGTAATAAATCATTAACAACTTATCTTTACCCCAACATTTTTTCATGAAAGAAAGGGAAGATTGTATACTGCACTGTGAGCTGTTAAGGTACAATGTGGATGCAGTGTTTTGAGATCATTCAAAAAAACTGTCTTAGGGCCAGGGTTTAGGCTCTGCTTTGTTAAAGTTGCCAGTAAAACCTAGCTGTCATGAATTGTAAAAATGATAACATATGGTCCTTTGTGGTAAGACCAATTCTAACTTAAATGATTGTTTACCTATTGTTTACAATAATATTACTAAACTGCAACTATGATATAATTAATCCACAACGAAGTGATGAAATACTGCAAACAATGTTAAAATTTTTCCAAAGTAAAACCACACCATACTCACATTTACATGAATAATAAAATTATTAAAATATACAAGAGCATATTAATTGATTAAACATTTTCTTGTTTAGAGAAAGACAATCTGAAAGGTCAAATTTCTCACATACCAGTGAAAAAGAAGTTAAAATTAATCACACACTTATTTATCGGTAAAATTATTTTAACATTCATCATGTGCAGCAAGGATTAAAATACTTAACCTCAACATGTTGCTATATGAAATTGTTGTTTTGTATTTGGCAGTCAAGTTTTGTCTTAAGTATTTTTGACAACTTGGTGTCAACAGTGACTTGAAAGATAAACCAGAAACCTGTCCAAAAGACAATTTTATCAATAAACTACATTACATTTTCACCTTATATATTTTAATGTGAGAAATACACGAAAGGTATTATGCATGGTCAAATGGGAACTCGGAAAAATCCAAGCCCCAGGTGGGGTTTATTTTCCTAGATTAAAAATATGTGCTGGAGTCCTCTTTTGCAAGATAAAACAACCATGTTTTTAACCTTCTTTTTTTGAGGAGAATACTGTAAACAGATCATTATTTTAAAGTCAATCTCTAACTAAAAATCACAAAGTATTGTTAAAAATATAATTATAGTATACCCTCTTCTACCTAATATCAGTGTTCATAAAAGTTTCGAAAATATACAGAAAATCAAATGTATTAACAAATAGTTGACTCCGCTCAAAACGAACATTTTTGTTTTTTCTGCAAAGTACTATGATTTTCTTGAAAAATATTTAATCCAAGATTTCGTCATTCGCATGTCTAAAATTATTGCTATAAACATAAAACAAACAAAAAGGTAGTTGTGCTTTGTATCTAACTTTGTATACATACAGCTATGGTGAGATTTTGGTACTAACAAAGAAAATTACTTCTCACGCTAACACAACACCAGTTAATATAGGTTTTGACGACGATAAATTCATCGAATACACTTTGGGAATATACCCTCTTTGTTAACAAGGCGAAACAGTTTATAAGAAACCGCGCATCAAATGAATGCGGTATCAGACAGTGCAGACAATATCTGTAGCATATTTTGATGGCGTCAAATATCTTCCAATCACGAATGATAATCTGGAATTTTCGTGATGAAAAAGTTAAATAGTCATGAACAAAGTCTTCAACAAATAAAAACAAAGTCTCGTTTAAAACTATTCCACAAGCCATCTTACCAACGCGGTGAGTTTTTCACTGCGAGAATCCATTCCTTTTATCCAAACCCGCCAACTCATGCATCCGAAACCTGTCCCTGATATGAGGCCTGACATCATCTTTACGATTTGCGATCATTTCCAGGAAGGGAAGTAATTCCAAGAGCTCTGTATCGGCCCGATCAATAAACCAGCTTTCAATTGGAATGCCATTGCAAATTTGGTACGCAAAGGCTTGAGGAGAATTGTCAACAATCATGGTTTTGGCCAAATCCCGTCCAAGAATGTTCAAATCTTTGATGTAGTTTCCCTGAACACAAACACAGTGTTCCCGAAAGAGACGATGTCGAAAGTACTTTCGTCCTGGATCCAAGATGTTTAACAGTTTGTCAGCATAAACTTTCTTTGAGGCTGTAAAAAGGATGACTTCAAACATACTGGCGACTCTCTCGAGAAAACACTTTAAATGGGGTCTTGTTCGCACGAATACTTGATAGCAAATGTCTTGATAGTGTACAGGAAAGGATAAATTTGCGTCTTCTAGTTTGTTAAGGCTACAATGAACAAGAGTCTCGTCGAGATCCAGAACAAGACAAAATTCTGGAGTGCTACGAGTCCGTAAGGGTAAAACGGGACCGCGGCTTTTCGCGTCTTCACCTTCTTCCGGTGGTGGAAGATTGCGGATAAAATAAAACGGATCATAAGCCTCCCACTCAGTATCTGAAGATTGAGAAACATCATCCTCAACATTTCCATTTACATCCCCATTCTTTGCAGCACTAATGCGCCTATTCACAGTCGAGGAACCATGTTGCCACAGTACCTTGTCTTCGTTTACGCCGCCATTGCCGATTCGAGACCCACTAGTCGAAACGATTTGCCCTTCTTTTCCAACTGTTTGAATGTGTCCATTCTTTCCAAACAATGTAAATACAGGCGAAAATAACGTTCCTAAAATAGATTTGCGCTTTGATTGTTCCCCATCGGGAAATGATCTCGTGGTAACATCATTTACAACTGCCGTCTCGGTTGTAAATTTTCGTTTCTTTAGCAGATTCGAAGTGATTATAGCATCTTCTTCATCTTCGCTCTCCGAGTCGGATCTTTTTCGTTTTGCTGCGCGATTCCCCTCGCTATCCCTCGATGGAGACCAAAGGAAAGTCTTGATTGAACTCAAAATATTTCTTCCAGGAGACTGCATCGGGTTAATACCGTTCTCGAGGTCTGTTGCTTCGCTGGCTTCTTCCATAATAATATTATTGTCGATTTCACTTCCAATCGTTGTGTCCGCCTCCTGTCGACGAACTTGAAAACTTTTGGACTGTCAGAATACTTCGCTAGTAGAAAACTTTGTTCAACCAAATAACTGATGACTTTCAACACACGTTCGAGCGCTCAATCCAAGATTTGTACCGAGTGTGTGGCCGCGTAAACTAATCTTTCCCAGTGACAAGAGCCCACGACACGTCTATCAGGTCGGATGCACATTTCATGCAAATATCGGCAAAACAATTCCGTTATTTGCATACAGCGCAAGTTTCGCGCCCTGATCCAAAATATTCTTACAAAGCGATCATTTTGAACGAGAAGAAATCAAAAAGAGCTTTAAGTCCTGGTTAACCATGAAGTTTAATTTAAGTTTAGTTTAAGGTTTAATTTCTTTATGGGATGCGTGAGTGGATATTGTCTTAATTTAATTTTTCTTTTATGAACAACCATTGTACGAGCGGAAACCTACAAACTTGAGGGTTGAGAATGAGAAGTGATAAACAAAGCACACTTGTCGGGTTTTCATTTTGAAATGGTATCTCTGGTTGTTCTGTGGGATTTTCCGTGATTTTGAGCACTTTATGGATTACACCAAAAAAGCCATTTTTCTGCTGCAAAAAGGAGCTGTAATTTGATCCAAATATAAATTTCACATCGCTCGAAAGGGGAGATGACGTAATGACCTTTGATTTAAAAATTCATTTCAGAATTATTTTAGCAAACTGACTTATCATTCAAATATGCTGGGAAATATTAACCCAGTTTGACCTTTAAACTCTGATGTGTGATTTTTTGTTTTATCTATGAAGATTTTATTTTGTCCTCTTGCGATCTTCACATACTCTTTGCGTGGATACCCCCTGCAGGGCAGACCACGTTTATCGGCTCTTGCTTAAAATATTTAGTTATAAAGGGGCCCGTGTGTTTTCCTCGTATCCACAAATTGTAACGTTTGTTATCATTGGCTAGTTTTTCTGTAAATAGAAAGAAAAACGGCATACTTTAGTGGCCACATATTCATTATACGTCATCCACATGTCATGGACATACTACGTCATCTACAACCCATGGTCATCGTCACTTTTTGTGTTCTCTTCGTCGTTTAATGAACCGAAAATTCCTTTCCCAGAGTGGATTTATCGGTTTCTTTGATGCACCGTGATCCAAGTGATCTTGGATCAGTGATCTTTTTTCGGATCATCCCAAAGGAACTTCCCATCCCTAAGTGACCCAAGTTTTAAGACTTAATTCAAGGCACCTGTTTATTTTAAGTGGAATTTTCCAATTCAATGGTGCGCCATTACTAACTTTAAAATATTGAGAGAGCTAGATCGAGGAGAAAATGACGTCAAAGACTCGCTACTTAACGAATGCAATGCGTTTGTACGCGACTGAATTAATATGCAGTACGAGAGTTTCGGGCTTTCAGATTTTGCATTCTCAATGCACTGCGTTTCCACGTTGAAATTTTGAGCTATTGAGCGAATGACGTCACTTTTCCCTAGATCCAACCCCTTGAGGTCCGGGCGGTCAGTTTTTAACGTGAGTAATGGCGTACCGTGAAATCCAAAACTTAGACTCAAAGTAACACACGCTTGAACACACGCTCCTCACAAACCTCAAATATGGTGGCACTACATAGACGACATCTTTATGATATGGCAGGCGCGTAGCGTGGTCATTTTTTCAAGTACGCACAAGTACATATGATCTAGAAACCTAAGTAAACTGAGCGAAAAATACTACGTTCTTTATTTCTTGTCGAAATAGTTGTGTGAATACAAGCAAAGAACAAAGCGTCTTGCCCTTATTTTGAGCAAACTTGGTGCAAACAAAACATTGTTTTGGTTGAGCTAGCGGAATTGTCAAGAACGTTCTCGGAACGTCGCTCCTTTGTCACGAACGTTCTTGGAACGTCGCTCCTTTGCAACCTCGCCTTTTTGTTGCACGCTGGCCAAACAACACTGCATTGTTAGTGCAAAAAAAAGGTACAATGCAAAACTAAGTTAGAACATGGTATAGCTTTTGTTTTAGTTTTTAGAATTTAATCAAAGTGGTGCTTTCATCACGAAATCTTGGTTGCGTACAAGTAAAATGTTAAGAATATAAACAATTGCTAAAAATTTCAAAATTTTCCGGTCACTTCAAGTACGCACGTGCGTATATGCGTATAGGACGCTACGCGCCTGTATGGACATATTGAATGGAGACCCTCAACAATTTCACAACTTACCTCTGAACAGGAAGTGTAAAGTGAACGTCCCCGCATTTCCCCCGCTTGGGCCCGAGGGGGAGGGGGTCCGGTGGTTTCAAATGACTGGTGCATAAATGTTCGCACTTTTACCAGGACATCCAATTAATGAATTGAGCAAAGCATCATGACTTTTTTCACCGATATCGTGTATACAAATACAGCGAGTCGAACGGGAATAAAAAATAAAGTTCAGTATGCTCTCAATAGCGCTGACACTTCGGCTGATAAACGAAACCACCTCTGTTAGATTTAGAGAGCCTCTTTTTTTCATAATAATTTCTTTGGGTACAAAATATATTTGACCCATTTTGCCCTTAGTACTCCATTGTCACGTTTTGGTAGGCGGAGGAGGAGGCCCAAGCCTTCAAAAAACAAGAGATTATCGGGGCCTCTTCTCTTACCCGGAACCAGACCTTTTTAGTCAATAATAGGCTTTATTTACTAAGTAACCAATTTGTTATCCTTGGGGATGGCAATAGTCATTGGTGCGATGCAAACTTACTTGAATACTAGTCGTAAAAGACTTACTTTAGGGAGCTTTCCATAATTGACTGGACAGAGCGAGCATTTGGAGGGACTAACTCTACAACACATTTATATCAACACACTTCCAAGGATTATATAAACTCCTCAGGAAAACCCAATTGTTCCCGTCAAATTGTTGCATTTTCTTTGCAAACTGATGGGTCTGGCCTGCCAGTTTTGACAAAAGGAAAGCGCCTTTAGTCTTTGAAAATTCGTGACTTAGACTCAGTATGTAAGATGGGAGTGCGCCCGCTGCACAGCTGTCTCTTCTACGCACGCGCATTACTTTGGCTGGACCCAGAATAACAAGAATCATGAGGACAAGTCTAACTGAGGGCTGTCGGCTAATGTCAAGTTAGACTGAAAAACTTTGAAAAGAACAAAGAACCCATAACTGCAGAGAATGAGGAATCTCCCGGTCTAATCCCACTCAACATCAGATGAAATACATTTGTGATTCTTGTTTTCTTAATATTTACAACTAATTGTCCTGATGCATCCGTTCGTTGCTGAGAAAGGTTATAATTTAAGTATAAGGGGTTGGGTTTAAAATGCTCCAGGTTTCAAGTTAGTTTAATGGATATTTTACCTGGATTAATTGGTGAAAAAAGGGAACCATTTAAGTCAAATTTGTTATGATGGAAAAGGGAACAGAAAGGGAGTTAACAAAGTTTTGATTTGTGAATGAATGATATCGATTTTCATGCCGTTGATTTAATCTCAGAATGAAGAGCGATTCCTATGTTTTTGTGATATCAGGAAAAAACTCGCTTTGAAAACGAGGCCGATCTAACTCGAAAACTGCCTTTTTTGTGTTAGATCAGTGGTAAATTTTCGGTCCGGTTGATGAATAAAGAGATCGATTCACCACTTTTAACAAAACAATGCTCTCGCTTTCGCTTACGCGCGTTCAGATTGAGGAATTTCTTTTTATCTTAGCAGAAATGTTCGGTTTGGTAAGCCAAGATTTCCACTTGTGAATTGCCTGAGCGCACTGAACATTGTACAACACCTCCGCTCGGCCATAATTCGGTACTGAATCGGCCCTCTTTAGTTGCAATCCGATTTCAATCGTCTTACGCAGGAACTGTCTTTGTAAGGTAATGGTGTCAGCTGTGCATTCTGTCCGAGCGCAGGCAGACACAAAAATGACAGGCAACGCGGATACGGTCTTCATATATCGCAGTTTTTCGCATCTCCTGTGTTTTCGCCACCTTTGGCTAAGGAACCTTTAATTAAATCAAAGTGCAAGAACGAGTTCAAAGACTAAAACGTTATCGTTTTCAATAGAGCATAAAACCAAAACCAAAGTAATTACTTTGGCCAATCAAAAGTCGGAGACAATCCAGTACACCAATCAAAACTCGAAGTAATTAAACGTAGCCGACACAAAGCGCGGGAAAATGTGCACGCGCGAGCGACGATTGGTTTTGGTTTCACTTCTGATTGGTTGAAAAAGTGGCGCGAGAACTTTGAACCAATCACTGAGTGAAGTAATCATAAACCAAAGTAATTATCTAATTACTTTCGACACTCAATTGAAAACCACTCTACCCG
>OX421457.1:760000-782500 GCA_949126865.1 Montipora capitata | reverse complement strand
GTTCAGTGTGATGTCTTTGGTCTCCAATAGTTTACCTGTGTTGTCTACAGATATTTGGTCATATACTCCGCTTTCCGCGCCGGTCAGCAGTAGGAAGATTTTGGTCGCAGCTGTGAAAATAGTATTATTATCAGCGCATACGTTTATATCTGAATTTCAGAAGTGATATGTCAAGCTCAAAGCTTTCTTTTTTTTCTTTTCTTTTTTTTTTTGTGGGGGGGGGGGGGAGGAAGGGGGCACGTTGTCGAAAGCAAACGGGAGTAGATATATTCATCGACCAATCACAACTCAAACTAATAACATATAGAAGACACGAATGGTGGGAAAGCGTGCGCATGCTGGCCAAGAGTGTGACACGCGAAAATGTTCAGCCAACCATTTGGCGTAGTGAGACGAACCCAAAAGAGTCGAGAAACTTCCATTTCAGTCAACTGAGAACATCCCTGTAAACGATAACTTGCTCATGTTTTAACTTACCAGGTCTGAACGGATAAATGTATGCCGCCTTTGCTATTGCTGCCAAGGCGTCACTAGAATCGTTCTGAGATTCCACTCCAGCAAACTTCAAATGCTCAAAAGCACGCTCAACACTAGGCAAATCATTCATCAGCTGACCGTCAAGTGTTATGGCATGCGGGTGTTCGTGTGACAACCGTCCACCATAAGCCATCACGCCAAACTTGAAAGAGTACTTGCTTGGATCCAGATCTTGGACAACGTTGTTGAGATATATTGGTAGCTGTTCAGCGTAGCGCTGCAACATTGATGTCTCTTGCACCAAAACAACCACATCAACTTTCCTGTTTGCTTGCTGGAACCACCGCTGACCGATGTATTTGCTGCCGCAACGACCTACAGGAAAATTTGGTGAACTTATAAAGTGCCTGATCTTTGAAAAAGTTGACTGTGAACATATGCTTAACAACCAAGGGAAAAAAATGACAAGACGATAAACTACACAGATCACAAATATCCCGAATTTCGCAAAAATCATGCCGATCCAAGCTATGTTATAGCATTTTCCTTCATCCAGCTGTTCATTATGCTACAAAAGGTGATTCTAATGAAAGAACTGAGTGATCCGTGCTCTTGATTCTAATCAAGACTGGGAATAAAATATTATTGTTACCTTTCAAAACTAAAGAGCAGCACTTTCGTTTGAAATTAAACTCCCAAGAAAATTGTCTCGGATATTTGCTTGGCATCGCTGGTTATGAGAATGCTAGGTTATCCACGCAACAAACATGACAGAAAATGCAATTGCTTCACTTACCACACTCCGGTAGATATTCGGCCCATTCTCCTCGCATTCTGACCAGTTCAATGTATGCAGCTGTCGTGTTACAATGCCTCATATCTTTGGGTACGTCCGTGTCGCATTCATGGTAATCGAGCTCGCAAGCTTTCAGGAAAGGCTTGGGGTCGACGATCGAAAAGTAACGAGATAGAGGAGAGTTCTCGTCTTTAAAAAGAGCACGGCAGCGCTTGATGTTGCTCGATGGTTTGCATTTGGGCGTGTTTCCTATATCCATAGGATGAACCATGCACTCGGGGTCACGCGTTGCTTCCCAAGAGTTGACAAAGGTGGTGAAGTTCTTGGTGAGCTTGTTATAGATAGTCATGAACTCGTCGTGACGCTCGTTGTTGTTTGTACCGAGAAGACCTAACGGAGCAAAGTTTATAGTTAATACTGAACGCCAATAGGCCAGCCGATGCTAATTCTTCTCATCTGTTTCCATCTACGGCCATTTTTGTATTTTTACTTCTCATTGCGACTGCTCTTTCCATCGACGCTCTCTACCCATTCCTCTTCTCTTGGTTTAGAAAACGATGGTATTTTCCTTAACGTTTCGCAAATTCTTATTCAATAAAAAATATCACTGTTGTTTGTGCAAAGGAGTGAAGAGAAGTTTGAACTAGATGGTGAAACAGGGGCGCATCGCTTTTAAACATTGCACAGCGGGCACATTTACTAGTCTGTCAAATGGTTTGATATTGAGATGAGAAGGCCGATAACCAACTACTGCAAGCTGAAAAGATTTTAAGAAGAAAGAAGACAATACTAACCTGCCATCCGTCCGTGATACCACTTGGCGATGTTGAATGTGCAAAGGTAATGCTCCACGTCACAGACGATTTCCAAGCCGAGGTTATGGCGAAGTACAATAAATGAACCTTCTCGCAGAACTGAAGTCTTTAACGTCTGCACTGGAAGCTCAGTAAGGTAGCCATCAGAGATCTTCTGACCGGACGAAGTGATCTGGAAAATAACAGTAAGCAAGGAAATAACACTGGATGAGTCAGGGAAGAAACGCTTCGGGATCGGGGACGGGCACGAAAGAGCACGAGATGTTTGCAGTCTAATTTCATGTACCTAATTGGGGCTAAAACAATCCGACTTGAGTCTAATAAACGACCAAGCATCTTTGGTACGAAACCAACTACTATTGTTATTGCGCATACGCTGTGCGCATCTCCAGATACTCGGATTTCCTATCGGTAGTGCTTACTAATGCAGGGATGTTTTTGCGCGGTTTAAATTTATGCGGAGAAAGCAGAACTTATAAAGTGCTCTTGGTATCCAAAAAGGAAAATTGGGGGTAGCCATGCATTTTTCAGAGATAATTAAGCTTTAATTTGGAAAGGAACGCCATACATTGCTTTGCATTTTAAAGCTTTTTGCTAATATTGTTGATTAATTATCTTTGAAAAATGCGTGGTTACCCCCAGTTCTCTTTTTGGATTTTAATAATACTTGTTGAGATCTGCTTTTTCGGCATATTTATAAAACCGCGCAAAAATACCTTTGAATTAGTAGGCACCGTCCTTAAGTAACTTTGGTAACACGTTGAATCTTAAACTCGTGTACTGAAAAGGACTCTTGTTGATAAGACTGGGTGATTGACCATCTGACACCCCGAGTGGCAGTCATCTTTCAGGCCCTACTGTATGGACCTCACTTGTTGACTGTGAAGGTAACTTCCGCTCAGGTAATACGATTTCACTGTCGACGTTACTGCAAATAGTGTTTCCTTAAAACTACGCGTACCGGGACAATGTTATTTCATAAACACGATAGTAAAATAGAAATGGTCTTTCGAAAGTAGTAGAGTACGGTAGTATTCCGCATGAAATAACTTTCAAGCTCTCTCATACAATACCTCTTCCTTTAACGACCTGAATATTAAGATCGCCCGCTATCTATCCATTCGTGAACCCTCATTTTGTTCCGGTTAACGAGGAGGCCCAAATTTACCAATTCAATTCAAAAGATTTCTTTTTTTTTTTGTTTTTGTTCTCTTTAGACCTATGAAATTGTAGCAATCTTAGCTGTCGTGTATTTACATTGGCAAAAAAAATTATAAATAAAAAATCTAGCACCCTACAAATGGGCCGCGCCATCTCCTTTGAAATGTCAGTCTCGTAAAAAGCGGTATTACTAGTGGGAAAATATGCTACTTTTCCAACACAGAAGTTACTAACCTTGACAATCGTTTCTACTCTGCCATCCTGGTGTATCTTCACTGTAGAGTCCTCTGTCACCACAATGATCGCGGTTTCCTGGCTCAATATGGTAAACTTGTTGTCGCGTACATCTCTGGCCAGCACATACATGCAGTCAGACTTCTTGTAACCAGGGAATGTGTAATACGTTCCATCAAATGTGTACACATGAGAGCTTCCAAAGATAATCGCAGTGCCTGGAAATAAAACGCAGGTTATTATCAGACGTGCAATCGCCAATTAAATGGAAGCTAAAGACCAGTGCTTCCTTTTTCTCTGTGTGGCATCTCAAGGTTTTACAGGTAACAGTGAATTCCCAGGGTGCTGTTTAATTTTATGCTCTGGTGGATAGTTTCAACTTCAGAAAATCAACATTTGATTTGTTTTGCGTTAATTTGTTGATTTCAATTGACAGTTTCCCTAATTAGTGCTCCATCACTAGAAGATTAGACTGTTAAATTTGAAAGTTCCTTTCCTTTTCCTTTCCTATTAGTCTATGGACATTATCCGAGTATGTGGCCAATAAATGAAATCTAAGCAGTTCTTTCCAGTGGTGTCGTTAGTTTTTCTAGAGGAGTCATTCAATTGAAAGCTACCCGAGCAGTTATTTTTTGTTAATGGAGGAAACATTAACTTACTATTAAACGGTGGAATCCAATTCAGAGGGTTCAGTATACTAGACATCTGATCCACTTTATGACCAATTCTCTTTTGCATATGTCCTTTGGCTCTGTGTATATTCTTCACCTGCGTTTTCACCATATTCTTCGTTTGGCCGAAGTAGTTGCGAGTCTTGTTAATGCATCTAGTTGTCATTTCGTGATTGGCTATTTTCTGATACAACGCTACCGATTGGTTGCTCAGTGCGTTATAGCTTCGTACTGTCGCATCAAATAGTTGGTAGTAAAGGTCGCGGCAGAACTGGACAGAACGGTGGAAAGCGTTTGCGCAGTAGTTCCTCAGCTTTATCATTACTTGAGTGAGGCTGTTAGAGTCGCGGATGTCAAGACTTACTTTGAAGAAAGAATTATACATGCCCATAGTAAAGTTATGAATGGTGCCGTATCCCTCATTCCAGCAACGACGTGAGAAGCTTACAGCCATTGGAAGATACTTCTTCACCACGACAGAGTTGTAAAGAATGGGCGCAGTTTCGTTGTAAATGCGTTGACAGAAACGGAGTGTCTTCTTGACGACATCTGCCGAGTAATTCTTTGTTTTCATGGCAGCTTCTCTATATAACTGGCGAGCCTTGTTCAAAGCTGCGTCGGAGTAATACCTCGTCTTAGACAGTGTCGAGTTAAGCGCTATCGTGAAGTAGTCACTTGTTTTATTGTACGCTTCCATTAAACTGCGGGAATTGTAGATGTCTGTAGTGGCATGTACAGCTGTCTTGTATGTTTGAACAGTGAAATTACGGGCGGCATTGAGGACTATTGGAATGTACCTTTTAGCCATTGGCAGATACTTCTGCGCAAACCTTGTGTTGTGAACAGTCATCTTGGTCTCGTCGTACAGACGTCTGCAAAACTCAATTGCTCTTTTAGCTAATGGATAGCATTTCTTCGCAAAGGTCGTGTTGTAGACGATCATCAAGGTGCTACGATACAAACGGCCACACGACTCAACGGTCTTGTTCAATGCCCTTGAGTAGAACTTGCGGTACTCAAACAGAGCCTTACGTTTGAGCGTAAAGGCCCTTTCCAAAGCCATTTCGCGGACGTCGTTATACCACACCACGGACTGGTTCAAAGCACTGCGGGTGAAGATATTTGCCTGAGCTATTGCTTCCTGGGACCCTTTGTTAAACGCACCCAGAGCTATCATGGAGTAGTTCTTTGCTTTACCGAAGACCTCTGTCAGACTGCTGGAGTTGTAGATATCCCGGGAAACATCAGACACAACGCGATAGCATTGAACACCGAAGTTTCTGCTGGAGTCCAAAGCCGTCGAAACGTAGGCGTGAACGATCGGTAGGTACCGCTTCACGAGGGTCGTGTTGTGAACGATTGTGATAGATCTTTTGTAAAGGTGTTTGAACAACTTAATGGTCTTTCTTACGGCTGGGTTAGAGAAATTCCTTGCCTTGCCCAACAGGTTCTTGTACACGTAAAGGGTCCTGTTCGAAGCCATTGTGGCAAAGTTGTTGAACAGCGCTCGGCTCTTGTTGACGGCAGTTTGTGAGAAGCCGCCGCAGAGCTCCATGGTTACATCTAAGACATTCTTGGAATAGTTTTGTACTTTACCAAACGCATCCTCCAGACAGGTCGAATTGAGAATATCAAAAGCGATCAACTCAACATTCTTGTAAACTTTGTTAGAGTACATGAGTGTGATATTAACCCCTGTGTGATACGAATGACGCAGTAATGTAATACCTTCGAGTAGGTGATGCTGTGTTATGTTGAGACAGTGACGTGTCAGAATCACGGCACGGTGAAGGTACTTCATAGTTACGTTCTTCGGCTGCTGCAAGAAGGGACATCGGCGACTTAGAGCAAGGAACTCTGCAGTGCCATTCTTTATCATAACTTTCCATTGATGCGATACGTTAATTAACTTGTTGGTGATGTTTTTCGCATAGTTGAAGATCTCATGTCCACGCGTTATATTTACGGCTTGAACGAAATACCTTTGTGCGATGCTTTTAAAATTTGTCGAATTCAGATATCGGCGACATAGTCTGAATCCACGGTCGAGAAACTCCATGGTCTTGTTCTTTACCTGAGCTACATCTAGTCCTGTAACAAAGTTCTTGGTGATTATAAAGTAACGAACAGTCATGTTGCTATACTTCACAAATTCCGGATTGTTCTTTGCTAGGATGTAGTATTTTCTCGCGAGCATCAAAGCCTTGTTGTTGTACTGTATAATCATGTCCTTCGCGTTATTGAAGCGATGAGCAGTCGTGCTAAAGAATTCTCTGACAAGAGGGTGGTTCTTGGTCAGGTTGTAAGCATTTAGAACGAATGCATAACCATTTTTACTGTAGAGCACAGCCAACTCCTTGGTGATGTTGATGTAATTTAGAGTGACGTCAATATAGCGGCTAGTGATTGGATGATTCTTGGTGAAATTGTATGCTTCCATGACAAATCCATAAGCCTTCTGACGGTAAAACACGGCACTGTCCGCGGCTGCTGCGACCCACGCTCTACCAAGAGCTTTGACCCGAGTATTCAGATTCCTAAGTTCAACTTTGAGGTCGCCAAATTTCTCGATTATCCTCTGTTTCAAAGTCTCCACCTTGATCAAAGCTTCACTCCTTAGTGACCTAATCTGGATAGCCATTTCATCTTTCAGTGTACCGATCTTCATCAAAGCTTTTTCTCGTAAGTAGTTGACGTTGTCGAGAGTTTGTGCCTTGAATACCATCATTTTAATTTCTAATAACTTGATCTTTTCCAAAGAATCACGTTTCAGAGTCCTAAACCTTTGCATGAGCATTTGTTTGATAGCCACCATCTTGTTCGAAGCAAGCTGCGGAAGACTTTTCACTTTCTCCACCAAGGCAAAAACGATGGTCGTTATATTCTTGGCAAAAGAGCTTGAGTGAGGTATAACAAATGTTATGGCTCCTTCTGACACTTGAATATACTTGGGGAGAGCAGCCCGTACGTCAACAATTGCCTTGTCGATTCCCATGCCAAGTTCTGTTAAGGAAAGGCGCATAGTCACAACGTTATTGTTCACAAGATAGCGTAATCCATCGATGTATGCACGGGCTTCGTTTGTGGCAGTGATAAAAGCAGCTCTAGCATTGTCGATGATCTTGATAGCCTTCATAGGAACCCTAGCATCTCGAATAATGCCAATAGCCTTGTTATAAGCAGCGTGGGCACCTTTCATAATTCGGTCAATGGTCTTGTTCATGGAAGGTTGGAGGTTGTGGACGGCCAAATTTAATCTGTATTTTGCGCTGGATAAGGTTGCTTCGAGATTGACCATCGTTTGGTTGACATATGCTTCAGCAAGTTGCATGTTTCTTTTAATCAATTCGTGAGCTTTCATCGCTGATGCTTTCAAGAACTCGGGAGCTTGATAACTGACGAAATGCAAGGTTGTATTTTTGATGATGTGGATACTTCTTCTAACTCTCTCTTTAACAGCATCCTCAAGTCCAGAGTACTTACTGAGGAATATTGCCGTCTCCATCAACTCGACACGCGTTGCATTCAAGAAGGCGATGACAGGTTCAGCTTCCAGCAAAGATGCATCTAAGGCCAACATGGTCTTGTTTATGGCACGCTGCAGGCAAGCCTTGGTGAAATTGAATTTCGTCAGCGTTGCATTGACAATAATCCTGGGCAAATTGATCGCCTGCATGCATATTTTGCGTCCTTCAACAAAAGATTCTCGAACGGTCACTTTGCCCAGCTTGCGAAGCATGTTAAAATGGGGGCTATTAACAGCCATGGTAGTAACTTGACGGGTCAGATTGAGTACACGCTCTCTCAAAGTGATTGCTTCTATTGTCACGTTCTCTTTCAGATCGAGTAACAGTTTGCTGAGGTTCCAGTTGTAATACAAGGGTACGAGAGTGCTGTTGTAAAATGAAAGCAATGTTTCATAATACAAAGGCTTAAGTTCGCTGGTATAGTACTTCATACCACTGTCTACGGTTTGATTTATCCAAACTTGGGTCTCATGTACTCGGTCCATCGCCCAGCTGCGCGCCAATTCAACGGCTCTTAAGGTCACATTTCTGCACTTGCCAACGCACTGTCCCGCAAACGCTTTGTACTTGTGAATCAAAATGCTTCCGTTTCTGTACAATGGAAGAACGTGGGTGTTATAGATGATTCCATAATGGCCCTTGAGAATCAAAGTGAAATTCTCAAACTGCGCTTTCATCATCTTTGTGTATTTGTGAACTTTTGCCGAGAAAATCTTCCTGTACTCCTGAATGGAGGCATTGGCGATTATGGTATAATTCTGGAGTGACGCATTTAGGATCCGAGTGTAGTTCTGAACAGTGGCGTTGAAGAAGTTAGTATAAGACTGAACTTCGGTCTTTAAAATCGTCGCGTAATTCTTGACTGCTTCATTGAGAAGCTCGCTATAGCTATGAAGTTCTCTCTTCAGATTGATCACGTAATTCTGAATTGTCTGCCTCAACAACATTGCCGCGTCGTTGAATTTTGTCCTGAGAAGCAAGGTGTAGTTTCGAACTTCTTCGTTTATGTTCTTGAAATAGAACTTCCCAAATGCCACTATTTCTCGCGTAAGGTTCCTAGCGTGTAAAGTGATGTCTTGCATTTTCGTTGTGACGTTTATGACAAGCTCGATTGCCTTCAGAACGTAATTATGCTCGCAGATTTCGCGGAGTTTCATGTCCTTCACATCTCCAAGCCTTTCTAACAAGGTCTCTCTCGTTTCTTGTATTCTGGCCCTTAGGCTCTCTTTCAGCGAACCAAATCGATGTTTAGTGCTCAGGACTAAGCTCCTCACATTGTTTGAAACAAGCTGGGCAGCCTGCTGCATATCACCTTGAGTGTAGTTTGCGAGGATTTTGCTATACTCGACCAATTGGTGTCCTTTGACCTCTTCTATGAGTCCCAGCCAAGTCTCCTGGTAAAGGTACTTCTCGACTGGCGTTTCTCTTGTAACGTTTCTTAAGTACATCAGGGCCATTCTAAGGACATTCTCCATGAAAACCTTTGGATTAGCAAGGATTCTTCTATACCTAAGCTGTAGCATATGATATCTACCCTTGATCAAAGCGAATCTTTCCATTAGTTGGGCCGGGAGAGTCGCGTTAATGTAATCAATGACTGTTTGGATTTTTGCTTCCACTTTAGGCCTTATCTCTTCCACGTATCCCAGGGCTTCAATATACTTCTCGTGAGCGAACCTCTCAGCTGTAACAAGGCGCTCTTGCCAGTGGCGTTTTCCAATGAATTCTTGAATATCTTTTCGCGACATAAACTCCAGATAGATTCGACGCACCATCTCCACTGTCCTGACCCCTTTTACGAAAATGAACATTTTGGCTTTGTCAATGAGGGGTAGGGATACGGTCTTGGCATTCACAAGGAAGAACAAAGTCTTGTTCTGCACCACCTTGAAGTAAGGATCTAAGATGGCAATTAATTCTTCAGCGGCGATGTAAGTGATGTTAGCTGTTTGGTTGTACAACGAGACTGCTTCTTTCGTTATTTCAAACAAGGTCTTGTTCAGCTGCTGAAGTTTATTTGTCCATTCCTCTATCTTGACATATTTGGATCCTAACTCCTTTATTTTTTGTCGCACTGGCTCTTTAAGCTCATTGAATCTGAGCTGCAAGACTTTTTGGGCCTCCATTGACTTGCGCTCTGCGAGTTCATAAGCTTCCTGCATGAGTTTTTCTAAGGTCTTTTCCTTGTTTTCGTGGTACCAAGCTTTCGCAATGTACAGACTTTCCCTTAGCATCAACACAGTCTCGTTCATATATTTTAGAACCATTATTTTTCCATTGAGCAAGCTCTTCTCAATCTTGGGCAGGATGGCATCGTTGAAGTAACCCATTAAGTGAGTTCCACGAGGAAATAGACCACGGATTTTGTAGAAGCCAGAGAGGGTCATGTTGCGCGTCATGTTGTAGATGTGCAGAGTGTAGTTACGACCAATTTTGTAATACTTGTGATAGTATTTTCCAGCAAGATCACGAGTAAACTCGTAGAATTCAAGCGTGAATTCGCGTGTGGCATTGTAATAACAAAGGGCGGCGGTGACATTCAGGTACTTAAAGGCTAACAACTTCGCACGATTGATCAGGACCAATGTAAGATTGTGCGCCCTCAATGTCACGGTCTTTGCATCATTGAAGAATTCCATTGCTCGCAACGTAACATTCTCGTACAGATGAACTCCGCGTGAGGCAATATTCTTGTAGATATTAATTGTGAGGGCGGAGAGATTCTTGTATATATCAATTGCACGCAAGGTGATATTCTTGTAAACTTCCAGTCCACGTAAACTAACATTCTTGTAAACATCCAGCCCTTGGATGGTCATATTCTTATACAGTATCCCTGCACGATTTGCGGCGTCCTGGTACAGTTTTTCTGCAGTGAGAGTTATATTCTTGTAGAGAGTTAAACCATGCTTGTTTAAGTAATCATAGACCTTGACAGCGATTTCCTCGTACGACATGTTCTCGTACTTACTCAACTCTGCAACAAATGCCTTGGCTTGAGCGATCAACTTCTCTCTGTAAACATGAAATTTCTTGGTCGCTATTTCCGTAAGTGTATTGTACATTGTCTGCGCCAAATCTTTGTAAGAATTGTACACTGCAAGTGCTTCTTCACGATGTTCATCATATAAAGCTTGACCATGCTTCCTAAAGACGTTATATGCCTCGATGGTTTTGTTGATTGCGGTGTTTTTGTACAGAGCGCCGTGTTCAAGGGAAATTTTTTTCAGTCTTCGCTCCACTTCAACAGCGGTGTTTTTGGCAAGGACTCCGTACTTCATAAGAATGCGCCCAATCTCATTTCCAATCGAAATAAATTCCTCCAATAACGCATCTTTAGAAGTGGCCATGCGCATCAAGTTCTCAGTTAAGTTTAAGACACGCTGAGACAAAGTGAAGAATTTCTGCACTTCTTTCTGTATCTTTAAAGTTGCGTTGCTAATGTGGTATCTCAAAAGAAGTGCTTTCTCCATGATGCTGAAATCTTTTAAGTGCTGAATAAGATTTTCCCACTGAAGTTTCAGGGCATCGATTTTTCCCATCAGGTCCATCTTTGCCCAAGCTGATTTCACCGGACTCACTAGATCTAGGGCGCGTAACTGTGTAGTAACGTGGAAAATCTCTTCGGTGACATTTCTGCTGATGACTTGCACTTTTCCGATAAAGATATCCAGAATATCTTTCGGTTGTAGCCGAAGGAGCTCCTGCAAAGAACTGTTCAGCGTCGCTATGGATCTTTTCAATAGCGCAGATGCGTGGTCACTCAGGTTAAAGCAAACCGGATTGTTCAAAGCTTCCTTCGTGAGATTAAAGAAGTAGATGCCTTTCTTGAACGATATATCGATGATCTCTTGAGGACTTTTCTGAGACGTTTCGCGGACGAAGATAATGATCTTGGTAAGGGTTTTGTTCAAATAACGATAAGCTTGCCATGTGAAGTCATGGGAAATAGCGACAGCTCTATCGATTGCCACTCCTACGGAAACGTTACGGATGTAGACATTCCGTAGTTGGGAAATCACATCCAACAACACAGGCGCAAATGGAGCGGCCATGGACTGCAAGTATCTCGTCACGTTGTTGTTAAGCTCCACTGCAAACTTGGTGATGGGTAAGATGAAAGCTTTCGTTGTGAGATTAATGAGAGGACCATGGACTTTCATAAGTTTTGCATAGGTTTCTAATACCACTATCTTGATCTTGATGGCAATGGCCCTGGCTTCCTTGCTCATGTTCCTGGTAAGATAAATGGCTTGGCTGGTCACGTTTTCCAGAAGACTGGGAGTAATTGTTACGATATTCCTTGTGAAATTCACAGCTTGTTGATGAATGAAATAGGCTTTGTCGTGAAGCTCTAGGAGCTGCTGGCGAACAGTCGCGTTAAGGCTCGTGAACTGAATATGGACCGTCTCGTTAAGCTCGTTAAAGTGCATCTGGATGGTCTTGTTCAGAACGGTGATGTTGCCAACCATTTTTTGCAGTTTCTTGGCAAAGACGAAAAAGTTCTTCGTAGTGCAAGAAGCGTTGAACCCACAGGTAAACTCCTGAACGTTTAACATGACATTATCGAATAAAGGCCCGATTTTCTGACCCCGGATCTGAATCTCTCGCATCTTGACGATTCGTTCGCGTGTCTTCAGGTCCACTTTTCTAACAAATTCTGTGGTGATTTCTTTCAATTTGCGAGACAGGTTTCTGATAATCTCTCCAATCTTTTGTCCTTGAACTTTAACACCATTCAGCATAATCGAAACATTCTTCAACCAAGTTTCAAGATCTTTGGTGATGTTCTTGAGGTGCAGAGTTACATTGTCAGCAATAAGTGGATAGACCTCACTTTGGAACCGTTTGTAGAGATCTGTGAGGTTACGGAGAATTCGTTTGTCTAACACACTGACGATGCCCAGTATTTCCTTGTAAAGGACGGTGGCGTTTCGTAAAACGTCAGGAAGATTCTCTACTGTGTCACTGGCAGCCTTGAGAATGAAGACGGACAGCTGAACCGTTATGTTGTGCGCCATTTTGGAAGCCTTCTGTAGCAGACCTTGGTAGTCGTATTTGTTTATCTGAGCGTACAGCTTCAAAACGTGAGGTCTAATCTGAGCGTCTAGTTTCTTAAAGACAGCTTCAAGTTCTGTTGTCAAATTTTCTCCTCTTTGAAGGGTTAGATTGTAGTACGTCATAAAAACATTTGCGACGAGGGACTTCAGATTTTCTGCATTGCCTATCAACATGTTTAGCGAAGTCATATTCCATGTTAACGAGAAACGGCTTCCCTCGGCGTTGAGATGGTAGATTCCACGGGCTTCATTCACAATATTCGAGCCAACAATACGTTGAAGAGTCAACTGAACGCGGCCGTCATCAGGCATATCACCAACAATTTGTCCTGAGATTGTAGGAGTCATAGTAACATTGAAAATGATACTCCTTGATGTTGGATTGTATCTGATAAACCACCCTGCTTGATTGTTTTGGTAACTCATGAAAGTGCTAGCCACGAAGTTCTTCCAGTCGAACCTTCCGGTAAGACCAATGGTGCGGTTGAAAGCCTCCAGCATCACCGACAGGGTCTTGGTGTCCACGTCCAGACTATTGGTGATGGCAAAGGTTTTCTTGAAAAGTGTGATGCCAGACTGAAGGGTCTTGGTAAGCCTGTTATACGAGGAGGACAGGTAAAGTGACCTCCTGAAGGCTTTCATGTCTACGCCAATTTTCATGCCTTCGCTGGTGTCCCAGGACGCATCTAATGTTACTGGGGTATTGGGTATTATGTCAACCGAAACCAAAAGTGTTTGTTCCTCCTGCCTAAAGTCAATCCTGTGATTCCATGTCCTGTTCAATGCTCCGATTTGAGAGGTAAGAAACAAACCGTTTTCTCTCACAAACAAGCCTTTTACCTCGACGGGATAAGCCGGGCAGATTTCAAAGTGGCCATAGTATTCGCCGGTGCTCTGGATGTATGTGAACCAATTGCTAATCTTCTTGTCAAGAAACTTGACGTCACTTTCGATGGAGATACCATTTTCCGTTATCCAGGAGAGCGTCCACGTGATAGGTTTTCTTGGAAGAACCTCCATGTTGACCTCAAGAGAGTTGTCTTGCTTGAACCAAGTCAAAGAATACCTCAGTGTTTTATCGGGTAGATATTCAATTGTTAGATCACTGAGAAGTTGTCCAGAGTTGTTTCTGAAAACACCTGTGAGCGAAACCGTGTTGCCCTTTGAGTAGATGAAGGATAGCCTGGTTTTATGATAGGACTCTTTGGTGTTGGAATAGTTATTGTACACCGCAACCCAGCCGTATTCATAGGACCGTCCCATCAGTTTTAGATTGTACTGATATCCAAGGGAGTGACCTCTGTCTTCTTTGAACAAAGTTAACTTGGAGCTATCGAAGAAGAGATTTCGGCTGCCATTTCTGAGCATACGAACTACGAAAAGGTCTTTCACTCCTTCTGATGGGTTGCTTAAAGTTGTCTGCCACTCAGCAACAAAGCGGCCTATCTGTGAACGGAGCTGTACCATCTTTCGTTTATCGTTGGTCAATAGTGTTAGAGATAATTTGCTTACAACAGTTTCGTTACAGTATAGAAGGACTGCAGCTTCCTTTAATGTTTTTCCGTTCAGCCAGGTTCCTTCGACAGCGATGTACTTGTTCATTACAGAGGCCTTCAGTCCTACAGCCTTCTCAGTCGTATTCCTAAAGTACAGGGATGCGCCCATTGACTTTCTGCTAACGGTTGTGTTAAAATGAAGAGTCTTCATCTCCTTCAAGTTGGAAAAGCTGAACCATGATTCCAAGAGAATGTTCTTGTTAAATTTGGCAGTGAAGCTGTGGGCACTTTCATCGGGCCTGTTAAACAAGCGTGTCTTTAATTCAACAGTTTTGTTGAGGACTTCCATGTTAAGAGACAAACTTCTTTCAATAGAACTATTGGTAAAAACGGCACACATTTTACCACGTGAGCGACCGAGATACTCTGGATATATGCAAGCACTTTTCTGAGACTTTAGCTGTTGAAGTTGTCCAATGAGTGCGATGGTATAATTCTGATAAGTAGCACTCGTGACAAGTGTCCTTTGCTTTTCCTGAAATATCAGGCTGCTCTCTAGCTTCAACGACTTGTTGCAGGAGTTGACGTCAAAGCGAAGTCCTGAGCTAGTTGGTTCATTAAAGTAAACCAAGGATGAATTCATGCTCTTGTTCATTACCGCTAGGCTAAACTGAAGTCCTTTCTTGGAACTGCCACTCAAGAGGGTCCAGGTAGCCTCCAAAGTTTTGTTAACTGCTGAAGCTTTAAATTTGATGGATCTTCCGTTTTCGGTGTTGAGGTAACTCCAAGAAGTCTCCACAGTTTTGTTCATCGCAAAGGCGCTAAGCTTGACTGATCTTCCACTTTCATTTTCTGTAAAAGCTAAAACAGCTTCAGCGAACTTGCCCATTGCGGAGGCTTTGAACTTCAGGGATGCCCCGTCTTCGCGCTCGATGAAGCTCCAAACAGCTTCAACAGTTTTTTTCAGAGCTGAGGCTTCAAACCTTAGGGATCTCTCATTCTCTTTCTTTACGTAAGTCCAGGCAGCTTCCACAGTTTTGTTCATGGAGGAGAACTTAAATTTAAGAGCTCTATCGTTCTTGTTCCTTAAGTAACTCATGAAGGCTTCGGCAGACCTGTTTGCACAGGCAGCCTTGAAATGGAGAGATTTCTCAATCTCGTTCTTCACGTAACTCCAGGTGGCTTGAAGACTTTTGTTCATTGCAGAGGCGTTGAATGCGATTGATTTCTCGTTTTCACTCACTAAGTAGCTCAATACAGCTTGGACAGAGTTGGTCTCTGCAGAGGCGTTAAACTTGAGCGAGTTCTCGTTCTCGTTTGTGACGTAACTCCAAACAGACTCCACTGTCTTGTTCATCACAGACGCTGTAAGTTTTATCGCTCTCTCGTTATCACTTCTTAAGTAACGTGCTGATGCCTCGACCGACTTCTTCATAGCAGACGCATTGAACTTGACTACATGTTCATTCGTTGTCTTCATGTAGCTCCAGATGGCCTCAGCGTGTTTTCCTAAACCAGTAGTATTGAATTTTAATCGTTTCTCGTTTGCGAGGCTAGTGAGTGTCAAAGCTGCGCCGAATGGCTTGTCGAGACCAGTAACATTAAACTTGATGCCTCTCTCGTTGGGAAGGTTAACGTAGGACCAAAAAGATTCCATCCTCTTCTTAAGAGCGTTTACTCTAAATATGAGTGTCTTTTCACTTGAAAGACTGGCAATCGTCCAGGCCGCGTCAACAGAGCTATTTTGGGCCTTAGCACTGAATTTCAGCCCCTTTTCTCTTGTATGGTTGAGAATGGTCCACGCTATTTCCAAGGGTTTTTCAAATACATTGGCCTTGAAGACCAAGCTTTTCTTTCTTTCCAAATTGACAACGACCCAGGAAGCATTGACAGTCTTATTCATGGCACTGGCTTTAAACAACAAAGTCTTCTTCTTCCCTACGTTAAGGAAACTCCAGGCGGCTTTAATGGTCTTGTTTAGAGCTTGAGCGTTGAACTTCAGACTCTTTCCATGAGCTAGGTTAACGAGGGACCATTTGGCATCTAAGGTCTTGTTTAGGGCACTGGCGTTAAACTTGAGAGTTTTCTCTCCAGCCATGTTAAGAAAACTCCAAGTCGCATCCATAGTCTTGTTTAGAGCCCTGGCTTGGAATTTGAATCCTTTTTCGCTTGTAAAGTTCAGGTAAGAGCATTTGGCTTCAAACGACTTCTCGAGTGCACTCATATTAAACTTTAGGCTTTTCTCAGAATCTGAAAGGAAGAGACTCCCTGAGGAATAAATGTTCAAGTTCTGAGTCTTCCCATGGAAATTCAATGCCTTTTCGTTTGCGAGATTAACGAAGGTCCATTTTGCATCAAAGGTCTTGTTAAGGACGCTGGCGTTAAATTTCATCCCTTTCTCGACGGATGAGTGTAGGATACTCCACGTGGCATGAATGTTCTTGTTAAAAGCTCGACCGTGTAATTTCAACGCCTTCTCACTGGCCTGGTTAATCAACGTCCAGGTCGCATCCATCGTTCTATTTAGAGCTGATGCATTCAAGTGGATTCCACTCTGTTTTCCCTGTGTAAAGTATGAGCCCATAACAACTGCTGTCCTGTTAAACGCAGCGACATTTAAACGCAGCCCTTTTTCTTTTCCTCTGTTGACGTATGACCAGACAGCCTCTACAGTTTTGTTTTGAGTGGTAGCATTCAGCTTGATGCTTCTGGTATCAGAGAAATCTTGGAGAACTAGAGAACTCTGTGCGGAGTAATTCATAGCCACGGCATTCATTTTAAGTCCCTTCTCGTTTCCACTGTTCACATAAGACCAAATAGCTTCGATGGTTTTGTTGATGACAGATGCGTTAAACTTCATGCTTTTTTCAGTTGGAAGATTCAAGAAAATGAAAGCTGCCTCTGCGGTCGTGTCGAAGCCTGATGCATTGAAACTCAATCCCTTCTCTTCGCCTACGTCAACGAAGGATCCTGCAGCATTGATCGTCTTGTCCAAAAGTAATCCCCTGAAATTGATTCCTTTCTTATGTCCAAGATTAAAATAGCTCAGAATAGCCTCTGCCTTACTTCCAAATACAGTAGCATTTGTTTTTAACGCCTTCTCGTTGGGAGACTGCACAATACCGCTATACCAGCGAAGTACACGGTTTATGTTGTCGTGACTAGCTATAAAGCGTATACCTCTCTCGTCTCCGCTTTCGGCATAGTGGCCACGAAGGGTAAATGACTGCTGTAAAGGACGAGTGAACAAGCGAAGAACTCCCTCCTTCTGAGATTTAAGGTGTCTGCCAGTGAGATCCATTCCTACGTTTGCGAGTCCGTTGTTGAAAGTGAACAAAAAGTTGTTATCCTCGTCACCAAGGTTTCCATTGAAGGTCAACTCCGTTTTCGAGCAGGTGTGGTTTGTCACGAAACTAATACTCCTCATAGGGATATTCAACTCTCCAGTCGCGAACACGTACTTGCCAGTCCAGTATGTGATGTTGTTAACATAACCGAAAACACCTTCAGGCTTGTAATAAAGCTTTGTCAGCTGTCGGATGGTATAATTCCTGTAAGATGCAGATAGATGGATACCAAGGTCGCGTGATAGGCTATCCTTTGTACTGTTAAAGAACTGACCATTGAGGATAACTGGGTGTCCGAAGATGACATCTTTGGCAGTTGTATATGTCAGGTTTACAGCGTGTGAGACGTTGTTGTATCTGGCCTCAAGCTTGCCTAACTCAACCCCAGGGACACCGCCAGACAAGGTGAATAGTTTGCCATCCTCTTTGATCCACAGGGTCACATTGGCATCGAATTTCCTCTCCCATGTCGCTCCAGGAGTGGACATCGAGGCTATCACATCATACTTATTCTCATCTTCGGTTTGCAAGCGTTCGACTAGTAGCTGATACCTCGTTAGCTTTGGATCAGTACGCTGCATCGAGATACTGTATGAAGCAGGACCAGACAATGGGAAAAAAGGAGACTCCAGACCACGATAAGCCAAAGGAAGCGAGAGCTGGCTACAAAACTTGAGCCCAAGGAGACGGGTCACATTCAAACATGGAGAAGGCTGTTAAAAGAAAACATGAGAACCAATAAGTTACCGTAACAAACAAGTGAGACTAATGTAAAGATTTCTGCCTCTAGTCCACTCTTCCGGATTTGCATAGGTTTATAAAGCGATCTCTCAAAAATATACATCTCATTTAGCATAAACGGCGGATATTGAATAATTTAGTAAAAGCGCTCGGAAACGAAAATCCAAAACACAGTTGTTGTGAGGGGTTTAATGTGTTCACCCAAATACAACCAAATACTGTCCTGCGCCTTTTGCAACCAGCCACATTTATTTGCGTCGAGATCGGCCGGCTGCGTCCGAGTTTATCCACAAAATCTACTTTGCTTTTGTTCTCACAGCACGAAACGAAAAGTAATTAAATACAATGACGACCGACGTACCTCGATCCTTCGTGGCGTTCCTTCGACGGCCAGTTTTTCGTCATTGAGAGTAGTAAAAAGTGAAGAGCTGCAAATATAAAAATAGAGTTATTAACCTGGCGACATAAAGAGACATCGGTGCGAGGCTATTCAGTCCATAGAGTAACGCAGTTTACATTCACTCAGTCCCAGGTCGCTTACCAGCTACAAGCGCTCATACGACAAGAGCACGAGACAGTTAAGGATGGTGCCTACTATTGTTATTGCGCATACGTTCTGCGCGTCTCGAGATACTCGGGTTTCCTATCGGTGATGCTTACCAATACAGGGATATTTTTGCGCGGTTTAAAACTATCCGGAGAAAGTAGATCTTAGTAATTACTCTTGGTATCCAAAAAGGAAATTTAGGGTAACCATGCATTTTTGAGAGATATCAGAAAGAACGCCATACATCGCTTTGTATTTTAAAGCTTTTTACAAATATTATTCATCAATTATCTTTGAAAAATGCGCAGTTACCCCCAATTTTCTTTATGGATTTCAATAACACTTGTTAAGATCTACATTTGCTGCATAATCATAAACCGGGGCAAAAATACCTTTGAATTAGTAGGCACCGTCCTTAACTGAGAGAGCATCTACTCTTTCTCGGGAGTACGGGGTGCTAATTCATCACAGGGATGCGCCCTGTATTGTGTTGTTCCAGCATCCTTTGAAACACCTTGGTTAAGAAACAGAATGTTGCCGGAACGCGGTTCTAAACATGTCCACAAACGCAATTCCTTTACAGACATTTGAGATTCACGTTATGCGCGAAATATCAGTCAAGAATAGTTTTACTTACGATACGTTGACAAACTGAACAGGGTCTTCAGGCACACCAATTTCAAACTTCAGTAGTTCCCCTTGAGAATAGGTAGCATTTCCCTTGGTCTGTGTTACAGTGTACAGAGAGGAGTTGACAAGAATACCAGACTCTGCATAGAAGGCACTCACTCCCATACGACCGGAAATGTCAACAACGGCGCTGAATAACACAAAATCAAGCGAACAAGTTAGTTTCTCTCTATAACTTTCTCGCAATATGATTGGTTTATTTCCCAAAATGAGCGTTCCTGATTGGCTATTACACTGCGTGACAAAATGACGCGAGCATGACGCGTACAGCCTTGTCTAGACTCTCATCGACAACGGCAAATTAGCCAATCAGATTGCGAGATTACAAGCAATTGTGGTAAAAAGTTTCTCAACCACTACAAATCCTGATTTTTTTATTGGAAAAGATTTTGGCGGTGTGGAAGCGACCGGTAACAAAGACATCATCTGGCTATCGATTTGCGAGTTTTCTAGGATCAAAAATTCTGTTTCAGTGTGTAATTGTGGGATATAACCGAGTAATTCTGATTTTGTGATGCCAGTTGGTGTTAAGTAGCACTATACAAAAAAACTCTTAATGTTTGAGCGTGTAGATTAAGATCTAAGAGGCTATATTTCGTTTCGTTCACGATCCTTGAATTGAAGAATGACCCTTTCTTTACTCATTCACGTGCAAATGAGCAACCACCGAGTTGTAGTTGGATCAGAGCTATGGAACTTGGAACGTGTCAATTTAACAGCAAAATTTATTAAGTATTCTTTCTTTGAAAAAAAAAAGGATGATACCGTGAAACGAACATGCCAGCCAAAGATAGCTGTTTACAAACATTGTTTTTGTTACAAATGTGTCAACCACAGAAACAAAAGACCCTTTGTTTCGACAGCCAATGAGGCTCTGGTTGGCACATTAATGACAATTGGTGACGTCAACGATAATTTCACTATTGTCTTTCCCTCACAAGTGGGCTGGCTAATAATGCAATTTTATGCTTTTCTTGGTGCACTCGTGTTATTAACTCATTCTTACCTTGGTTTAATGTGACCCCGAATGTCAAAGCTCATTTTTCCCCAAAACATGTTCCTAATGTCGAACTTTCCAGCGAGTTCCACAGATGCTACGGTAGTTCCTTTGGCGCTTAATTTGAGTGGAAGACCCAGGATTGTAGGAACAACGGTTTGAGCATCGAGAAACATCAGGCTCTTGCTGAAGGTCTTCTCTCCACCTTTAGCCATCATCAACAGAAAATCGATCACGTTCACTTTGTCGATTTCGTCATTTAACCAGCCGATGTCGTCAAAGCTGGCGAGTCTCAATTCATTGCCAAACATCTTCATAGAAATAGATCCAGAGGGGTGATGTTTGCGATTATCCATCTATTGAGGAAGAAAGCAAGAAAAAAAAGAAAGAAAGCAGTGAAAAGCTTAGATTCATAAAACGTAAATCACTTTTACATAAACAAAACAACCTGGCCACATCAGACTTTTAATTGTGTAAACAGAAAGCAGCCGTCCTAGAAATTGGAGGGGTACCGACGGCGCTCGTCTCTAAGATGTGCTCGGCACCCGAATCATTGGTACTGCGACACAGTTCTAAAGCATTATATTAAAGGCCTTAAAGTATATCAGAAAAAAACTATATCTTCAAAAGGAAAGTTGAGCTCTCGTTTTCAACCTGACTGATTATTAGTACAAGTACATTACAATTTTAAAGATGTATGCGTTGCACCATAACTTTCGAATTTCTCCAATTCATTGTATTGATTTGCAAGGTAAAGAGATGCATTTGCGAAAATGTACTTTTAGTTTGAATGATGAAGACAGTCGTTTAACTTGAAGTAAAGAGACATTTAATTCCATTGATATTTTATCAGTAACATCTCACCGCTCTGTGAATTAGATTAAGGTTGTTCTGTACTCTGTTTATGTCCTCGTGGATCCCAAGGCTTCTTCGTCGGAGTCTACGGTTGACGGTCCTCTCCACATTATCTCTTTCCTCGTGAGGTTGGAGATTAAACATCTTCATAATGCGCTCATCAGGGAAGTAGCCTTCATCTCCGAAGAACTGTTCGATCAGGATTTCCACACCCTCGAAACGCGCAGCGGTTTCCAAGACATTGATAGATGCACCCAAGACATCGACCGTGAGATTGAGCATAGCGCTGCGAGGGACGAAACTTGTAGGATGGAAGATCAGGTGACTTTGGGCAGATCCACCGAACCTTAGACCCTCTAAAATTTGAAAACAAAAATGAATTAATGCTGAACGATACTACAAAAAAACAACAATTTTTTTTCAATAACGGAAATTGCGTGAACATTTAAACGCAGTGGTTCATTTCGCATGTCTACCTCTGGAGTCAGAGGTCAGCAGTGACTTTATAGATATGGGCTACTTAGACCTTTGTTTCTTTGTAGAGTAAGGGTCGTTATTGTCTATGTTTAAAATAGACGTAAAGTTTGGCAATTTATGGACGGCTCTTACCGTGATAGAATGATCCTTCCCAAGCACGCGAAAACCTTAGCCTATTAAGGTTAAACTCTCTAAGTTTCATTCCATTCAAAGCATCTTTCATTATCCGGGCCTGTGGCAGACCCTGCACAGGTTCGGTTGACTCCATTGCGTTCGTCATGTGCGACCACACGAAAGATCCAACCTGATTGTTGACTTCGTCCTTCAGGACATTAGCAACGCCTTTAAAGACATGAGCGCTGGGACACCTCATGAGAGCAAGGTAGGCCGCGATACGAATTTCAACATCTAAGTAGTGATTGCCATATATGTTCAGAAGCTGGTCAGTTATAAACCTGTTACAAGGGAGGCGTCGCAGAGCCTCTAAAGCGGCAATGCTCATGTTGACTGGTGCGTCTTGATTGAGGGCGCATTTGAGCAGGATATCTTCGGCACTTTCAGGGCGACCAGCATTTCCAATGGCCTTCAGGGTCATTAAAATATTTTCAA